>JAOQIF010000328.1:0-83739 GCA_026260285.1 Colletotrichum sansevieriae
CTATCCTCTTAGGATTATTATTAGCCTATTTATTATATTTTGCATAAGGACGAGCTTAGGGTTATCTGCTATAACTATTATATTAACTACGCCTATATAACTAGATTAAAACTACTAAGTATTAGAGCCTTGCTAGCTTAACTTAGGGAGGTTAATAAAGCTAGTAATAATAAATGCGTTGCTCTGCGGGGGAATAACTATAGTATAGGTATTATTAACTCATCTAGTTACTAAATGCTACCTCCTAAACTAAACTAGATACTATATTCTATATACTAAGCAGAACTTAACTATACCCTTATTAAAGTCTATAACTAGCCCGTGATCTTTATAGAACGGTATTCCTAATAGAAGATTCGCTCCGAGGGTATTTATAACTCTAGCTATAATAATAACGTAGCTATAGATCTCCACGTTGCTAATAGTACCTAGGATATAGAAGTTAAATATAACCTGCTCTATTACCTAAAAGGTTAAGTCTATTGTATTTAACCTCCGTAGTTCTATTATTTAAAATATAGGATTCCGCATAAAGCGTAGCACCTAATTCCTATTAACTAGAGTTATTAAGGCGCTTATATTAATATAGACTTCCTCTAGGCTAGCTATATCGTCGCTTTTTATATTAAGGCGGAGATATATCTATTTAGCTAGTATTATTCGCTTTACTAGTTTTACCTAGGTATTAATAATTTAGTTTTTCTTAAGTAATACCTGCGTATTATTCGCTAGGGGAATTATAACGAGACCTGCGAAATTTATTATATTATTAATATAGTATATAGTAGAGTCTGTAACTAAAGTAGTTAGGGAGATCGCTAGCAGGCTTCTCGCTATAACTGCGATATCTATTATCTAGCCTGCTATTTCCTCTTTGCGCGGTTGCTCTAATAGGGTAGCTAAATTATAGGGGACTTCCTATACGTCTAGTAGGATATAGCTGCTATTAACGAGGTTATTAATATTATAGTTATTATTATAATCCTCCTATATATAATAGGCGTCTGAGTTAGTCTATCCCGGTCTATTATATTTTATATAACATTGAAAACCTAGGTTTCTCTATAGCTAGTTCTATAGGTAGCGGTCTTTCTAGTTTTAATAGTTATTAGAGCGCTAGAAGTATTGCTAAGGTTAATAATATTATTAGGGTTATAGATTATTATAATTATCCTATTAGAAGTCTCGGTTATTCCGTTATCCCTTATTATTATTCTATATTACGTCGTTAGATTCTTCTGCTATATAGTTAATGCTAATTAGCACCTAGAGTCTGCGCTAAACTACCTTGCGTTTTTTCTTAGCTATATTAAGGTAATCCTTAAGAGTATTACTAGTAGTTAGTTTATCTAGGAATTGCTAAAGCTCTAGGTTAATTATATTATAGAAGATTATTAATAGCTAGCTAACTATAGATATTAGTCCTATCTATATTCTACTATATTTAAAATAATTCTAAGCAAAGTTATAAATATCTCTATCTCCCTTAAGGTCTTCTATAGTAAACCTATATATAGCGATCTATTAAATAAACTCCTATTAGGTTAGTATAAAATATCTCCTAATAGTATTATATAGGGCGTAATATCCTATATAGAGGTAGTTCTATTATTTAATTAGCCTGAGTTAGTATTCCTACTAGCTAAGTGCTTTCTCTTATAATAGAGAGCTCTAATTCTATATAATCTCTAAAGCTATAGCTAGGCTAGTAGTTTAGCATCTAGGCTAGAGATCTATAGATCTATCTCCTTATAATATAGAATATCCTAGTTATAAAAGATAGGCTCTATGCTATACTTCTTATTAATATCTAGCTAAAAAATACTATATTATTAGGTAGATCTACCTTCCTATCGAGTTCCTACGGGTTATAATATCCTAGTATTAGCCTCGAGCTAGCTAAATACTTAAGGGAGTAAAGCCTCGAGACCCTAGGCTAGCAGCTCCAGGTAGGGCCCCTAGGATAATAGTAAAAATATTAGTAATAATACTAAATTCTATTATAGTAGCTAGGTCCTCCCTACTAATATATCCTACTTTAGTAGACCCGTAGTAGTATTATAAAGAATTTATAATATTCTATAGATTTTTCGCTCTAATAGTCCTGCGATAGTATCTTCTAGCGCTATAACTCATAGTTTAGGGTTTTTTCTACTCCTATTAGGAATATTATTTACTATAGCTCTTGCTTTAATAGGAGGTCCTAGGGGTTTAATATCTAACTAGTTAGACTAGATAGGAGTTATAACTCTTTCGTCTCTCGGGGGCAGAAGGGTAATTCTCTTGCTAGCTCTATAAAGGCTTTCTTCTCTAGATAGGGGCATAAAAAGTACTACTATTGCTAGAGTATCCCTTATAGCTATGATTATATTAATAATACTAATTAATATAGCTATATAGTTATTAGGCTTAAGTATCTAGTAATAGCATAGATTAGCTTTTGCTTTCTAGCCTATATTAACGATATCTATATAAGGTATATAGTTATTATCCTATTCGAGAGAAGCGAGGTTTGCTATCTAGTTGCGAAATTATTTGCTAAGGCTAAGGGTAAAGTTATAATCCTTATAAGCTTACTAGAAATTATAAAGCTTATAAGCCTCGTTATAATATCCGATTCTAGCTATATCTCTTATGTTATAATATTCCTGTATAAGAGAGGGATTACTATATTAATTTAATATTAAACTCGAATAGTTAGCTATATAAGTCGATAGTTAAGACCTCTATCTCTTTAACTTCTTTAACTTCTTTTCTTTTAGTATATAAATACTTTTAGGAGGGGGTTTTAAGGTCGAGTCTAAGTCCTCTACCTCGTTATAAGTCTTTATAGTATAAGGGAGGTTTTAGATAAGGAAAAAAGAATAGGTCGTACTACTAGATATTATAGTCTTCCTACTAGCCTAGGGCTATAGTAGGGGTTGCTAAGACTACGAGTAAAATTAGGAAAAGAGCAATATAAGCGTAAATAATAATAAATAGTATAATAAGTAATTATAGGTATATCGTGATATATTCTATAATAGCTAAGCCTTCTAAGCTATCTGCTAGAAGTCTCCTACTTAAAGGATAGGCGTTGAGCCCAACCGTGGTCACGTGGAATACCACGCGATGGCCGACTATATCACCAAAAGGCGTGTGACAATCGAGGCCTTAATAAAATAATAATAAAGAACTAATATCTACTCCCTCTTATTAGCAAACTATTAAATATGCTTCAGGGAGCGAAATAGATCTTTAAAATCGATATTTAAGATATATACTACTATATTTATATTAAGCTAGAGGATCGCTAGAAAATAGCGTTTAGGATGCGTTATAAGTATTTTAAATATATTATTATATTATTTAGACTTATAAATACCCTAGCTATATTCTAGGCGTATATTTACTAAGCGCTTACTAAGCTACTAGATACCTGCTGCGTTACTTATATAGATAATATTATAATCTAATCTGAGATAAGAGAGCAGTATATAAAAGACCTTCTCTAAGTGCTCTATAGGCTTCGCTAGTAGGAGCTCTATACTAAGCTTAGTAAGTATAGGTTTTACTAATAGCAGGTAGAGTTCCTAGGGTATATTATTACGCCTAAAGGTATATTAATAGACTAAACTCGCATCCGAGCTATTACTAAATAGAAGCTGCTAAAGATATACCGAGATATCTAGGTCTTCCTTAGATTCTATAACTTCTATTATAAGTTTATTATAGGATATTTAGGTATTATAGCTCTAATAATATCCCTACTAAAGGGCAGCGAGAATAATAAGAAAGGAGGCGAGTTTTACTAGCTAGAAGAGGCTTAATAAGCCTTTAAATAGCTTTAAGCTGCCTTCTGCTTAGCAACTATTCTCTAATACTAGGACCTAACCCGCGAGGCAAGGGTTGAGATAGATGCTTCTATAAAGGCTATATCTAGTATCTTATTATAATATATTAATAGTTAGTAGTAACTAGTTACCTATTATTTATAGAAGCTTAGTAATACGGAGTAACGTTAGGGGGCAGGCTAATAAGAACTTCTCGCTATAGTTAAGAGTTTAGATTATTAGGCTTATTACCTTTAGGGTATGTTAAAGAAGTTTATAGTCCTAATAGATCACTAGGTGCTAAAAGGAGTTATTAGTACGCCTGCGCGGGACCTTTAGGAAAGGCTTGCTAGGTAGGTATATAAACTCTTAGCATTTAATTTTAACCTAGAGTATAGGTTAGGGCTTATAAACCTAGCAGATAGTCTATCTAAGAGGCTACACTATATAGAGGGGGAGGTGAAGTATAATAATATACTCCTAACCCTAGCGAGGAAGCTAAGGCTTATTAGCGAACTACTAATAAACCTTTAGATAAGTATTACTATACTATAAGGTAGTATAGAGACCTCAAAAGTATTTATTAATATTATAAGGGCTAGCATGAGGTTCCCCTTCTAGATAGATAGCTCTAGGGGCGGAGACGCCTCGGTCTCTAGTTAGCATCGCACTTTATAGCATACTAATATTACTATAAATATAATAGCTATAATAACCTAATACTAAAGAGTAAGCAGTAATATAGAGAATGCTTAGCGAGAGGTTATTAACTAAGAGAACTTGCTTAGAGCTAGTGTTACTATAGTATAGTAGTATATCCTATACTAGGTTATAAGGGAGCTTATAATAGGTGAAATAGCAGATAGTTAGTAACCCTCCGAAGTAATAGAGAATCTTATCTATAGACTGCAGGCTAATAACTTATACTACTAGATATAATCGGAGAGGGCATGCAAACCAGCTAGCAATTATAGGGGCTATATAATTAATAGCTAGGGAACCCTATTCTATAAGGGATAGCTAGAGATACTATAAGAAGGGTCTCTAAGGCTAGAGATCCTTTACTAATACTATAATAACTATAGGGCGGGTTATATAGGGGTGAATAAGACTACTAAGTTAATCTCGAGGAACTTCTATTAGCTAAACTTAGCTATAGATATGCGTGATTATATTATAAGGTGCTATATATGCCAGGGGAACCGCGTTCCGAGGCATAAGCCTTATAGAAAGTTATAACTACTACCCTTACCTGCATACCCGTTCTAGGAAGTAAGTATAGACTTTATTACTAGATTGCTAGCAAGTACTTAGCATACGAGCGGAGAATATAACGTAGATCTTATTATTATATATTAAATAACTAAGTTTGCTATATTTATCCTAATAATAAAGAAGCTAATAGCTGCTAAGTTGGTGCGGATTATCTATAAATAGGTTAAATGCTATTTTAGCACTCTAGAGGGTATTATTAGCAACTAAGATAAGCTCCTAACTAGCTAATTTTAGAAAGAGTTTATAAGAGAGAGGGCTATTAAGCACCGCCTCTCTACTATATACTATCCCTAGACTAATAGGTAGTTAGAAAGGATGCACTAGACGTTAGAAAAGTACCTGCAAGTATATACTAGTAACTTGCTATAAGAATAGGCAGTCTAGCTACCCGAGGCGGAGTTTGCATATAATAATAGTTGCTATAGTACTACTAGCTACTTGCTAATAGAGGCCCTATATAGTTACTACCTATATTATATAGAATACGTAGCTCCTATAAATAGGGTTATAGTATAAGGCATAAGGGAGTGAATTAAATATATTTCAAGACTCCGCAAGAGGGCCTAGGAATAATAGCAGAAGGCTATTAAGGCATAAGCTAAGTACTATAACATGAGGCATAAGGATCAGACCTATTATTAGAGATAGGTCGTTAGGCTATTAATAAAGAACTTCTAGTTTAAGAATAAGAAACTAGCACCTAGGTTTATATAAGTAGCTATTATAGAACTAGTTAGTATATAAGTATATAAGGTCTATCTACTATTATAATACTAATAGATATATAATATATTCTCTATTACCTTACTAGAACTATAGAATAACTACTAAGTAGGTAGCAAAGGTTTACCTATATACCTAGAGCTTAAGGATAAGCTAGAGGAATAGGAGGTAGAAGAGATTATTATATAATAAGGTATTAGTAATAATATATAATATGTAGTTAAGTAGGTAGGATAGCTTATAGAATATAATATATAGGAGCCTATAGAGAACTTAGCAAATATGCAAGAGGCTATTTATAAGTTTAATAAATAGTATAGGAGGTCTTATAAGAAGTGGGATAACTAGTAGCGAAGTTATAGTCATAAGTTACTAATTATAAATTATAAGACTATAATATAGAAGCTAAATTAAGAAGTAGAACGTTAATTATATTAAGTAGCGAATTATTACCAATATTATAGCAAAAAGAGGGTATTATCCTATAAAGTAAAGAGAGAGAGCTAACGATCTAACTAGTTATTCACTTCTAACTATAGCTATAGGCGCGAGCACCCTAACTACTATAACTACGAGCAGCACTATAGCAACTAGTCGCTAAACTAGCATTACTAGTATCCCTATTATTACTACCTATAGACTAACTACCTGCTAACTTACTACTAGACTTACTACTAAAGTCACTACCCGACTCGCTACTAGAGCTACTACCCCCCTCGCTACCTAATTTATTACTAGAGCTACTATTAGAGATAGTAATAATAACCCTAGCCCTTTTAGCCTTCCTAGCCTTCTTCGCTAAATTATTACTATCCTCTTAGCTACGTTTAGTAGGGGTATAGAGATAGGAGGCATAGGAAATAGAGCGAGCGCTAGTAATAATAATAAAGCAGGAGGGAATATTATTAGAAGTATATTTCAGGAGATTATCCTAGAGCGACTTACTAAACTCAGGAAAGGAGTTAATATTATACTTATAAGGGTGCTTAGGGACTAGTTTTATTAAAAGGTTATTAACTAGATAATCGATCTTATTATAGAGGTATATAGCGGGACTATTATTATAAATATATAGCAGCTAGGCGGCGTTTAGGCGCTAAAGTATATTAACGCTATTATAAAGGGTATTAACCTAGAACTAATTATTAGCGAGATATAGTTAGTAAGGGAGTAGTAAATAATAGCTTATATAAACTAAGATATTAAGGGCGAGGTACTCATAAATAGAAGCAAGCTCCTAGAGCTAGAGCTGCTCTATATAATAACTACTACTACTATTAATAGGATTATAAATAAGTTTAGTAATATACTTCTATACTATTAAATAATTACTAAGAGAAGCAAGTATATAATATTAATAAAGAGGGGTTAAGACGCCTTTATATTCCTAAATTTAGATTTAATAGAATATATTCTAAGTTATCTAAGCTGCGCTCTAAAGCTCCTAAGGGACCTACTAAGCGTTAGCATATAGTAACGAGGCAGCAAACGGGCGGAGTCTTATAGTAGCATATTTCTTCTTATTAAAATTGCAATAGATATACTTCTATATATACTCGCTATATATATAGCGAAGGTTAATAATATCCTAATATATCTTATAGAGATAGCTGAGATAAGGATAGCTACTATTAGTATTACTAGTAAGTTCGTTAGAGAGGATCTCAGGATTATATAGGTATTTAATAAGTATTATACCTATGCGTGCGATATGAGATATTATAGAGAACGATTAGAGAGATAATAGGGAAAGAGATAAATTAGAAAAGGAAGAGGAAAGAAAATTAATAATTATAGCGAAAGCTTGCTAAATAGATAATAAAGAAAATAATAGAGGCTACTAAGTTAAAAAAGGATACTAAAGAGGGAAAAATTCAGCTAGGTTAGAGACCTTAAAAAGAAGACGCCCTTTTATAATTAGTATCGCTAGGTAATAAGGCTAAATAATTACTAAGTATATACTACTAAATAGTTATATAACTATTAGCAACTAATTAAAAAATAATAGCAATACTCAAAATTCAAAACATATAAAGCGCTAGAAAACAAAATACGTTATTCGCTATAGCAGCCTAAATCTAGCATAGGAAGGAGTAATAGCAAATAATATAATAAAGATACTAAATTATCGCCCTATAGTTAGCAACGCGGAGCTATATTACCCTACTAGTCCGCCTTAGGGACTAAGGCTTTAGAAGGGGGGGTAATTATAAGGAATAATAGCAGGTATAGGATATAGAGCTATGCTATTAGCAAAACGTTAGCAAGTTAGGGGTGGATAAATATACCTTAGAGAAAACTCTGCAAGCTGCAGACTTAGAAGGTTAAGCAATAGTTTAATATAATAACGGATACCTACGTTTCAATATTCTAGCCTTTCCTGGTCTAGGCCTTTAGCTATACTCTTACATATATAGTTAGTATCTATTTTTAACTACTTAGATCTAGTTATTAACTTAGTCTATAGTAAAGTCCTTGCTTATAGTATAATAGTTATATATAGGGGGTTTTTTATATTCTCTCTATAGGTGCCTTACTACTAGGTGGTTAGCAAGCTCCTATAATAGGGTAGTAGTTTATTCCTTATGCTACTACTACTATAGATATATCTGCTCTATGAGGCTCTCCTACTATCTCTATAGTAGCCCTATAGCCTAGGTAAGGATACTAGAGATACTAGCTTCTTAGGGGGTCCTAGGCGGGGTACCCTATTAGCTACTACTTACTATCTATTTACCTAATAATAGTTAGTCTACCTAGTCTAGCGCTATCTAGGACCTAGCCTAACCTCTTAAGGTTATGTCTCCTGCTATATTATTACTAGGGTTATCTATTCCCTTAGTATAATATTTATACTATATTCCCTATATCTTAGGGCTTAGCGAGTAACTAGTATCTTATTAGCTAAGACCTTATTAGTTATATTCTATATACTTAGCCTAGAGTTTATTATAGTTAAACTTTATTACTAATTTATTAGTATATTATTACTAGTTTACTTTAGATATCCTAACTAATATTAGTTTCTTAAATTAAGATAGAAGTAATAGAGTTATAGGAATATAGCTATAAGCTTAAACTAGGAAAGGCTAGAATACTAAAATATAGGTATCTATTATTATATTAAACTATTGGTTAACCTTCTAAGTCTATAGCTTATAGAGTTTTTTCTAAGGTGTATTTATCCACCCCTAATTTACTAACGTTTTGCTAATAGCGTGGCTTTGCATCTTGCACCCGCTATTGTTCCTTATAGGGAGGTATTAATTAAATTTAAATTAGTTAGAGTATAGATCAGTTAGCTTAGCGCTTAATTAAGTATTATACTTAAATTAGTTAGTTAATAGAATAGGAGTAATAATAATTGATTAAGATATTATACTTCTATCTCTAGAGAATTAATATATAAATATAGAATAGATTATAAATAGTAATAAGTAAAAGTTAATATATTTTAATTATATTATATTAAGTAGATTCTATATTAAAGAAGCGAAAAGTCTATCTATAGGCTAGCGCAGCCCTAGAAGGCTAAAGGCTCGCCTAGAGATCACGTGACTCAGCAGTCACATGACCCCAAATTCAGGTAGGTCCAACCCAGCGCCGTGATACCGGGTAGACTAACTACTAGCGCTACTTATAATAAAAATTATAAGCTAGAGAGCTCTCTTATAATAAGAGGGTTAAGGTTCGAGGCCTCTATAAGTATCTTAGCCTTTTATATAACGCTACTATTATAGTTACTTACTTTACCTATTATTAAGTTTAGCTAGCTTATAAGAAAGCTACTCTAAGGAAGGAGAGGAGCTAATACCCGCAGCTTATCTCTATACTACTTAAAATACGCCTTATTTAGTTCCTTAATAAGGATCGAGCCTATTATAACGTTCCTATACCTAACTTATAATATATAATACCTAGTTTTAATATATTTAGAGAGGATACTATCTCTACTACTCTTAAAGACCTAGGATATTAGTAGAGGGCGAAACCCTATTAAATATATTATATAGAAGCTAATAAGTAGTAGTAAGTCTCTTTTACCTAGCGCTTTCTTAAATAGTATAGAGATAACCCTAATAACTAGGTATAAGTACCTATATTATAGATTAATAAGACCTAGGCTACTAATAACCCTATATATAAATAATAGGTTATGATATATGACTTCGAAGATAAGGAGGTATTCGCCCTCCTCTATTATAAAGGTTATAAGTAGATACTATAGGGGTCTTTTTAAATATAATAAAAGGCTCTGCTATCTTTTAGGATAAGGGATAGAGAAAGATAATATCTAATAGCTATTATAACTATATTCTACCCTATATTAAGAAGTTTATTTAGGAGTATCCTAGTACTCTATTTTAATAGGATAATACTCGCCCTTATATAGCGAAATATACCTTATAACAGCTACCTAAATATAAGATTATAACGCTTGACTAGCCTCTAAACTCGCCTGACATTAGCCTTATTAAATACTTATAGTTATAAATTAAAATATACCTCGAGTAGTAATACCCTAGGCTATAGTTCCTAAAGTCTATAGAGCTTAAAGTAGTACTTAAGTATATATAGCGGAAGGTCCCGCCGTATATATTAGAGGACTTTATGCGTTTAATACCTCGTAAGTTAAAGGAGGTAATCTAGCGGGATAGAGGAGACACTAATTAGCATAGCTAAAAAATTAATACTAGTATTAGTACCTCAAAGTAGCCTTTTTTAGCGGTGTGGGAAGTACTAATACTAGCGATCATTTGCTCTATATGGTTAGTATAGGACTGCGCTAACGTTTAGAATCCCTGGGTAGGTATACCTACCGCGTGCTGCGCGGGCCTGGAAAGCTGGAGCTTGGGACCCGTCGGCCAGCGTCATCCGCATATGGGAACTGGGCAGCGCGCCGGGGCGATGGACGAAAGAGACTGGGCGCAACGTCTCCGCAGTACGAGGATTCCCCCGCCACCTGTTAGAATGTATCACTGAAAACAGGCTAAGATCACTAACAATCTGCCGGCGATGACGAAGTACCCCGGCACCTTGGCCACAAGCACTTCTCCTGGGAAAAGCCCCTTTGCCAACGCCGCCGCCGTCGCCGCCGTACACCAACCTAAACCTGAACCCGAACCTGGATTTGGTTGTACCTCGCGCCTGACCAACTGAGAACGACAACTTTCTCGTCGCATCCTTTTGGCTCCATCGTCGTCTTTCTCTCTCACACTGTCTCCCGTCGAGTGATTTGGAGCCTCGTCACGGTCAAGCCCTTACTTTAGTCGATTAATATTGCTTTTCCGGTCTTGTCGTCATCAATAGCCATCTTATACTCTCTATCCCTCCCTCCGTTCCTCCCCACACCCTTCGCCTACCTACCTAATTCATTCTGCCGTACCCCCAACCAACAGGAAGCGAGCGACGCAAAGAGGTAGCAACCAACAACAGCCACAGAAAGCATCAACAAACCAGAGGACGCCTGGTCGCCTTTGCTTTTCTTTTCCTTCGCATATCTCCCTCGATTCATCCCATCTGCGACGACTGCGACGCCCTGCTGTACGCTGCCCGTCCTGCATTGGCATACCTTACCTACCTTACCTCAAGCATAAGGAGGCATAGGCATTGCATCCGCCTTATCTCACCATCGTACCTTAACCTTAAGGTAGCTCGCGGATACGGGAGAGGCAGGCAGGCTACTGCGCCGCACAGCGCCCAGAGCCCAGATCTCTACGGAACCCGCCACAAACACCTGGAAGAGCAGTCTGGAAGTGAAGAGCATCCCAGACCAGCCCAGCCCAGGCCCCCGCCCCCCAACCCATCATCCTGCGACTTGGGTCGGTCGGAGCCTGTAGCAGCTGGCAACCAGCTATTTACGTTCTGCGTGCGTACGGTAACTGCTGCACAGCACCAGCACTACCAGGTACCACTTTGCACCACCGTACCTTACCGCACCGCACCGCACTGCAAGCCTGCACGCACCGCTCCCTGCTGCTACTGCTGCTACATAGTGGCACGTAACCGCCTTACGACGAAGTAGAAGACGACCTGACGACAACGCTCGTCTGACCTCGCCTACCTAACCTTCAGTACTCTTCCTACTTCGACCAACGATTCCGATTCAATCCATACATCTCTTCTTCGCTTTTACCTTCGCCTTTATTCTGTCCCGTCCGTCGACGTCGAGTTTTTCCCTTCCTTTCTCTGCCGCTTGTTTCCTTATCGCCTTGCTTCACCCTTAACCCGCCACAGTCTCGTCGAAGCCCTCGAATGCTGCTTTCGCGGCGGTGACGCCAGCCGTCCCTCCTCTCGATCGACCGATCCCATTCCTCCCCCGACCGACCGACCGGATTGACTCGACGACCGTCGCCGCCTGCCCGTCATGGCTCCGACAACTCCGTCATCAGCCCTGAACGGCGTCGTCATTGGATTACTGTCGTCCTTTGGCTCCGCCGTTCTTATCGCCGTCATCTTCCTCGTCATCTACTTCTTCAGATACACAGCCAGCGGCCGTATCTTCCTCGATCGTATCGGCCGACCGGGCGAGTACGACGATGAGCAGGCCTTCGCAAGGGAAGAGGCCGAGGCCCTCGAGTCCATGGACGATATGCAACGGACTGAGTATCTACGAGCAAAAGGTAGTTGCCGTCGCATCCGCATCGCTTCCACACCCCATTCGTCCCCGAATCACCTGACTAACGAACTCCAGCCTTCATCAACGCAAACCCGCCCGAGTCCGTCCAGACCGATATTTCTTTATCGCAATACCTCGCCATTCAAGAAAAGGGCGTCTCGGCCTGGGAGTTTGAGCCTGAGCTGGAAATCGCAAACTGCTTTGTCGAAGCCCGTACCGAAATCGAGTTCTTCGACTCCGAGTGCACCGTCATGAGCAACCTGCCCGTACCAAAACAAAACGAAGTCTACTACTGGGAGGCCAAGATCTACGACAAGCCTGAAAACACATTAATTAGTATTGGCATGGCTACCAAACCGTATCCGTTGTTCAGGCTACCTGGTATGTTGAACTTGTCTCCAATTTCATAGCGTTGCTAATCTTCCAGGCTTCCACAAACACTCCGCCGCATACTTATCGACAGGGCAGCGTCGGTGCAACCAACCCTTCAACGCCACGCCGTATGCTCCTCAATACGTACAAGGCGACGTAATCGGTGTTGGCTATCGCCCTCGAACTGGCACCATTTTCTTCACCCGCAACGGTAAGAAGCTGGAGGATGTAATTCACGGTGTCAAGTCACAAAACTTCTTCCCTGCCATTGGGGCCAACGGCCCATGCATCATACACGTCAACTTCGGCCAGGCCGGCTTCGTCTTCATCGAGGCCAATGTCAAGAAGTGGGGTCTTGCGCCAATGACCGGTAGCCTTGCGCCTCCTCCGCCATATGGCTCTGAGCAAGGAGACATTCTGCTGGAGGCTGGACGCAAGGATGGTTACACTGGGGGCGGCACGACACAACAACGGGGCAACACGCAGACGCAGTCCTATTCGCAGACTGGTCTGGGACCTCAGCATGGACGCACAAGGAGCGGAAACTTCAGAGTACTACCACCGAGGAGCCCCGGTCCCGTAAGAAGCCCGACTGACATCTCCCTGACGCACTTTGTGCCCAGCGATGAGGGTGGCGAGCCCAGCGGCCGCAACGCCGGGCACGAAGGGCAAAGCGTCGTAGGGCTTGGGCTTCAAGACGCCTTGAATCCTCCTCCCGAGTACACGAGTCCCGACTCCTCGGAGGCCGGAAGCCGCCGTAATAGCACGGACAGTGAGAATACGCCCCTCATTCGGGTTCTCCACCGGAGTCGAGGCGCGACGGCAGCGGTGGCGGGCCCCTCGCATCCCCCGATACCGAGCTACACTGACGCGGTGCGAGCCGGCGCGGGACGGGAGGCGAACAGCACTCCACGGCCCCATCGACACGGCAACCGGTCGAGGTCGCAGAGCGCGCAATGATTTTCTACTCTGCTGGGCAGGACGATATGATACCATCACACACCCCGAAGCGTTGCAAAAAGAAGCCCAGGGCGGCAACGGTTCTGCGGCATGTCGCCGGTGCGGAGGAGTTGGGAATGGCGGTTCCAGGCCGTAATAGTGTTGGCTCGTGGTGCCAGAGCCTGGGCGATCTCGGAGTTTGGCTATTTTTGGAATAGAACGGGATGTTGCGTGTGCGTATTGTTGTGTTTTTTATCGAAAGGAAATTACTGGGAAACGGGGGCTTCTGAGGGAGGTTGGGTCCGGCCACGCGCGTCATGATACCTTTGGACCTAACCCCGCGCATCATCGAATTGACGCATCTACTTCTTTTGTTCAGATTGGTACCGTTTTCTCTTCTGTTCCCGCTGCGATTGTACCAATTTTCAAAAGTACCAAGTAGGCGAGTCCGCTGCCGACGGTGCAGACTGGACATGTACACAGATCTCGCATCAATATACCAGTGCTGTCATGCTATAGCCATTTGGGGTGTTGATCGTTGTCTACTATTGTGCCAATGGAGTAACACCATGCCATGATGGCGAGATGTTGTGCGGTGGTCTCTTTAAGAAGGGTCTCGGCAAATTTCATGCCCCCCGGTTCCGATCCGACTTGGATCTTGGAATGGTAGTTTTCAAGCGAGCTGGATGAAGCGGTTATTGATTAGGCAGCTTTGCTCGAAAATACTCTCTGCCTTGGCACTGAACATCGAATACGCCAAAGTCTACACGAGCAACCTAGATTGCATAGTAAAGGCGACGACGAGACTGCTGGCATTGGCCCCTACTTACAAACTACTTCGTTATTGCTCGTATTATGTCCAAAGGTTCAATATGTTCACCAGTTCCATTCCATCTGCCAAGACTATTGCTGTTTTCTTCCGTAAGTGACGAGTCTCTCGACGAACAGAGAGCGCGGTGGGTTTCTCAACATCGCAGGCGGCTGGCTGTACGGCTATCCACGACCTTTGATGATATCAAACACATGTTCAGTAGAAGAGCGTCGTGGTCTTCGAGGAAGGAGGTCTGCTGAGGGATTTCCAACACTGGTCTAGTTGATTAAACGCCTACCCAAGAGCTAGGTAAGGGGACTTTACCTGGGATATGCTTCAGTTATGGGTTCCTTCTTGAACGAGGTCTGAGATCGGCATGGTTTCAAGGACGTAGTCTTTGGTAACGAATTTCCCGCGTCATAATCGGGACATCAAGTTACGAATACTCCCAATTTCGCAATTTGGTTCCACTGACACTTTGTCATCGTCGTTACAAGGCCTCGTTAACTTGCAGAAATAAAACACATTGTTATGTCTCAGAGACCCAGACGGAACTTCTACGAACGTTGTTTCAAATGGGAAATGATAGTCTATCCAATGTCAATTATGTGGTTTTTGTCAGAGGACTGCTCGACACACTGAAAGTCGCCTCGGGGAAGAAATAGCAGAGCAAAATTATGGATGATGAGATGATTTGATGTACTACTCTATCTACAATGTAAGAAGCAATTGATTCCATTTAACGCCAACGGTTTTAGTGACCTTTTCTATAGTGACAGCCTTCCAAGTGGTGATCCCACGACATAAGAAAGCCGGAGAGAACCTCGGTGAGGAGAGGAAGCTCCTTTTACTCCGGGAGACGTCAAACACCGCTGTGCGGAATTCCTAGCAAAACAACCTCTCTTCAAACACTCACTTGCAAAAGCTCTATTCTAATTATGCATGTAACGTCTGAGCGGCGCAGATGCAGGAGCATCGATCGCGCAGCTGACCGTTCTTCCCCCCCACCCCCGATCCGCTCCCACTTTGAGAAGCCAGAGACGTAAGATCAGATTACAGGAAAAGCACGAGACTTATCTCCGACACGTGGGCGTGATATTTACGCTCCTAGGTATCAAAAGTAAGAAAACCTCTTCGGCCTACTTCTAAAATAAACTAGATGCAAGACCCTCGGAGCCTTCCAAATATCAGTGTACAAACGTCCCGAAAACATGTCGACGACGCATACGCAATGTTTGTGTGTGTGTACACCTTGGCGTCTCGCTCAGGTCCAGCTGACGAGAAAAAGGCGTAGATAGGAATCCTCAAGGGTCTTCGATCCGATTCATGATCCTGAAACAAACCTCGAGATAGCCATGGCTTCACGTTGAACGCCGTTGCCCCCGGCTCAAATAGGAATCTCCGCTGGTATGGTCACGTTGCACCAAGATTCACTCGCAAGCTTTTGGTGTGTTTGTTCTCAGTGATTGAATGAAAAGTTTCGATCAAGGTGCGATAGTCAACACCACATCAAACCGATCAAGCCTATCTCTCGATGCGGAGTGCAGATAAGAATCATTTGAGATTTATTTTCCCAATGTGTGAGCCCATTTTTTTTTAACCTGCGACTGTGTTGAACAGCTGGGAGGAAACCAACAGCAAACGTTTAACAGAGATCACGGCAACAACGAGCTAGCTCCAGGCCGATGGACTTGGTAGCACATCTGGTTTCTGCTTGTCCGTTATATGCAGTGAGATAACCCAAGGACATTGAGAAAGCAGCTTCTCACGCAGCTTCTATCCGGGTGCGCATCAAGAGCTCGACGCATCAAGTGATAGTCCAAGTTCTTTCTGACTCTGTTCTTGCATGTCCTCTCAACGGCCGAACGAAGGCAAAAACAAATCGATGGAGGCCACGATAACTCGATTCAGACCCGCCTGGCCATGAAGTGGAGAAAAGAAGATATACTCAATCGCTTCTTCATGGCGTCCGCGGCGTCTGAAGCCTACGACCACAGGTGCAACCTGATGGGCTGCCTCTGGAGACATGGCATAGCTTGAACCGGATACCAAATATCTTCATTAGTGAAAGGGAGACCATGGCGCATCAAGAAATTCATGCACAAGTATGTTGCAGCCTAGCTGCGGTACTGGATCAATTTCCGATCACAAGACTGTTCAGTAGGAACCTGATCCCACTATATATGAAAATGAGATCAGTAATCATGACGATGGTGTCGAAGTTTGGATTGTGGAGGGACTCCAGCAATATAGAACATCTCTGTGTCTCACGAGGCAGAGACACAGGGGGCAAAAATCAATGCTCCTGCACAAATGGAATTTAACCAGTAAATCTCCCCGAGGTGGGCTCGAACCACCAACCTCCAGATTAACAGTCTGACGCGCTAGCCAATTGTGCCATCGGGGATGAGCTAAGATGAAAGATCAGCTATCTTACGCACTTATGTACCGCGCATCAGTAACTCAAATCTGAGCCACAACGACCAAGAAGGGCAAGCTGCGCTTGGCTTGGAAACACCCGTCGGGTAGTTAGGGCTTCAATGGACGCAGATCTCGATTTCAGCCCTTCCGTGACAGAAACCTGCTTGCCGGAATGGCTTGATGAGAGACCTTAACGCTACAGCCACAAGGGTTTATGCTGACTGTTACCACTCAGTCCTTCGAAACCTAGGCCACCAAAGGTTAAACGGTTGATTCAAGTCGCTGACTGGCTCCCGCTGACGGAATTCCGCTTGGACAGATGTCAAATCAAATGAGCACTTCAAACACCACCGGCGGCAAATTCATAGAGTTTTGCGCCCACGATTGTCGGCGCCTGCATCCGAAAGAGCTGACAACTTTTCTCAGGCTTTACGACTTAGTTGACGCGATCTAGGCACCTGCGCCTAGATTCGGTGAGCTTTCGAATCCGAAACTGATAAAGGGGATTACTCCCGCGGCACGGCGTCTGGGCATGAGAATCCATCCCGCTGGGTTCATCGCCGTTGCCGCGTTTCTGCAGCAAACAGGCAGGATGCGCCGATGTCATCGTCGGCTAAGCCTTCGCCTTACGGATGGATGATGCCGGCTAAGTCTCCATAGTCTGGGATGCCCGCGGCCGGTGCTGTCAACTGACTCAGACGCGAACGTTATGCGCTGGCGAGCAACGACGTCATTGCTCCAATAGACTAGAGCATCTCAGAACAGAGTTCACCTGTCCGAGGAGATAGTTTGGCACGTTTAGAGACTTGTTGTGGCGGTGTCAACAACATAGTAACGCGCCACATCGCAGGCCGTTAGCAAGCCTGCAGGTGCGCCAGTCTTTGATATGACGGAGGGATCATGCCATCCCACACACTATAACCTTGCGCATGTAAAGAGACTAACAGTGCTCTTCTCCTGAACAGGCGAGCCGCGAGAACGCGAGAGACATCCACGCCACTGTGGTTTCTCACCTGGTTGTCCGTCACGCCTATCAAACACGAGCGACAGCTCTGGATGCGGCAGGACGGGCCCGCAGTCGCAAACGGTTGGTCCCTATCGGCGGAAGTTTGACTGTGTTAAGCCCCGGACATATCGAATCAGGGCGTAGGGCTCACTTGAGGTTATTCGGCACCGGTCTGAGATGCTGGAATTGGGACTCTTTGTGAATTGCACTCGGAGCAGCTAGCTCAACAGACGAAGTCCCGCTGCGTTTCAAGCGTGACATAATGTTGGGCAGGGCAAAGACGATCTCTCGCCTGGCGTCAACGGGAGCTGAAGAGATCACGTTCAATTTCGGTCATCACCGAGGCACGGCTTCAACCCCTCTCTGGGGAAGTAGAGTGAAGATCCGTACTTTATCGGAGACACGCTGCGTCCCAGGGATCAATCGTCTCACCGTACGCAGCATGGCTTCATTTGTTGCAAGGAAACGGAAACCCACGCAGGACCATGATGATTAACGAAGATCCCGCCAATCTTGGGCTTGCAAGGAAACGGAAACCCACGCAGGACCATGATGATTAACGAAGAACCCGCCAATCTTGGGCTTGCGGCATGCAAACCTCGCAGTTGTGCAAGTTAGCGTGAAGCAGACAAGACACACCGCACGCGATCGACCAGCGGTGGATGAGGTGCGCTGAAGAGTTTGAGCGCGGAAGTGTAGCAACCGTCAGCTCAGACGTTGAACACCGTGCCACGGCAGCAGCAGTACAAGGTTGCTGATGATCTAAAGTCTTGGGTGCAAGAAGCCGTCGCGAGATCGGGCTAAGCATTCCGGTCGGAACGCAAAGGCCAAAAGGGGGGAAGGCAGGAGAAAAGGGGGGGGGCGGCACCAGCCAGCTTTGTCAAAGAGCGAGTGGGAGATTGACGGTTGGCGCATGCCGTGACAAGCTCGAGGTGCACTGCAGATGGGAATGTCGTCCGACAAAAACATCAGGAACTTTTTTTTTGCGCGCGGCGAACATCTTGGAACCCGGTAACAGGGGCCCCATGAAGTCGGGGACGGAGCGACTTGCGACTTGAGACTAGACGAGTACAGCCAACAGAGACTCGCCTTAGCTGCGCAGCACATGGAGACGGTAGGGTGAGAGGGCGGGCAGGGCGGCCCCCCGACTAGTGGCTGTCGAGTAGAGAGTTGCGCTTAGTAGAGACCGAGGCCAGAGGGAAGGGGGTCGATGGCCGCGGAGTGCGCCCGTCCTGCGATAGGCTGATAGCCCATGTAGCCAGGTGGGTAACGGAAAAGCAGACGGCGTGGTGTCTTAGCTGCAGCGAGTAGAGTGTCGATAATGAGCGATAATATGGCAACGCAGGGCCGAGTCAGAGGGACACGCGTGGATCAAGTTCGAATCATATCATGGAGAAGGTTGGATTGGAAAATCAAAGCAAATTAGCCGCCAAGCGGGAGGTCAAGCGGACCTGAGTGTGGTTCGTTCCACGAGGCCAGCAGCCGGCTGCCAGTAGCTCGCAGCACTTGTCCTGCTGTGAACTGTCAAGGCCCTGTTCAGGGGTCAGCATTGAATCTTTTCTACGAATCGTCGTCGAGAGAGTGGCTGGCTTGTTTATACTTTGTCTCTCAGCATATAGGGTGCATGCAGGTAGCCAGCGGTTCCCCCAGGGAAGCGAGCGTGGACCTTGACTGAGGAGTAGCAGAGAGATGCGCGAGGTCGATGTTGGAGGCATGATATCGGCTAGGGAATTGGGAACAAGGACGACGATGGGCCGTCGGGGAGGAGCGGCCCACGGGCCACGGCGACAAGTGGACTGTTGGCATCGGGATGTCCATCAGCGGATCTAGGGTCGAACGAGCGGTATTCAGACGGCGATGACCTCCGAGGTGCGTGGTGGTGGTCTCGTCAAAAAGCTGTCACATGGCCCGGGCTTGGCAACGGCGTCCGGGGGTTGAATTGGAGCTGGATGAAGGGGTAAAGAGATGGATATCATGGTCAGGCTGGTGGAGGTCGAGGAGGTCGAGGAGGTTGACGGTGGATCTCGAACACGGTTCCACGTCCGGAGATGGGCATTATCGTGAAGTCCAGTCAGGTCCTTGCGACATCGGCAGAGAATCTTGAAGTTGTTTCGAAGTCCAAGCCCCTGCTCTTGCTTCCCCGGAGGCTGGATGTTGCGTACTGACCATCTCGAATCGAGCATAGCATTCGCTTCTTCTTGCTCGAACAGAAGTTGCAGTTGCTTTTTGGCGATGTTCGGCACGTCAAAAGAGGACTGGAAGCCGCTAGAAAGAGCAAGCCAAGCGCAGGTTGAATCTGGCGCCAGACCGAGGTAGGAAAGGGCCGTGAGGGAAAAAAAAAAAAAAAACCCAGCAGGTGGCAAGTGCGTTCGACTCTCACCTGTTCGTGCCCGGGCCCCATGGTGGACCAGCTGCGACTGGCTAGCTCCTCCCCAGTCAGGAAACCGGTGTGTTTCTAAATATAGCGACAGGCAGCCACAAGCCAGGGATTGGGTTGACCAATCAAAGATCAATTGCTGTCCGCTTCTTGCACAATCCACGGAGGACCACAGCTTTCAAATTTCGAAAAAAAAAAAAAAAAAAAAAGGCTCGGGGTATAGGGCTACAGCAACGGACGGCTTTCGGCAAATCGGCTCCCTCTGCGTTGGAGATTTGTGGACCTCCTGCCATTTTCTCAGCTTACCTGACTTCTTCCGCTGGAGCAGTGGAGAAAGCACTGGATGGACATAGTAGAGACGGAGGGAAAGTCGCAAACCCCAGCTTCCGTAATACTGACCACCACACAAGAGACGGGACAGGGTCATAACTTTCCGGTACGTTTCCGCGACATTCAACATGGGTCACGGTGTTTGAACAGCAGACCACGCTTCGACCGAAGATGCCACTCGGGCGACGATTCTTACTTTGCTTCCCCGACGCTACCTTAACGCGTCCGGCACAATGACCCTGGATCTATCAAGTGCGTGCCGAAGAGAGAGCGAGAGAGAGGAACACACAAGAAAGAAAAGACGTCATGATGGAACGACGGGTCGAGCATTTCTTCTTACCTAACCTCCAACTGTTGTGGTGCCTCGGGGTTGACTTGGCCCTCTCGGCTTTGCTTGGCTTGGCTCCATGCTAACGTAAAAGCTCCTTCTTTTCTTTGGAGATAGTTACTGATCCAGTAGCAGCAGCAGCAACGGCGCGGGCACGTCGAAACAACGAAAAAGTGGCCGGCACCGTCACCTTGGGCCATCTTGTCAATATGCACAACATCATCGATAACCTTGAAGGTACAGACGCTGTACCGACGACCGAAGTCAATTCTCTCGTCCTTCGTTAACCAACCACCGCCCATCACCGTCACCCACATTTGCAATCAACCAGTCATAGCATCGATACGCCCCCCGGTTACTCGTCACTGGCCTCCCTCTCCATTCCTTCGCTCCGCCAAGCGGTGGAACTCCGACGCCTCCCCTGCCGATTGTGCCCGGCGTGCCGTTGAAAGCGCGGTGGAGATGGATGGCCCTGCATTTTCCAGAAGCCCAGGAAGTCTGCCAGCTGCCAACAATTTGCGCCGCAATAACCATATTGGCCCTCCGCTCGCGTTGCGGGACTGAGGATCTGAGGGAAATTCTCACAGCTCGCTTCCCTTAATTAGTGTCACGCTGTCACTAGACCATTTCTGACACCAGTAGTGAAGTATGTTATTTAATTCGATGATCCACGAAAACATCGTAGACCCGGCTGGCAACGAGCGACGAGGTTAGCCCTCTACTCTAGTCTTTCGGCCGATTTGACACTGGGCGTTGAGCAAAAATCCCCAGGGCTGTCAGAACATGTCGCCCCCGGCTCCCTCTTGCAGCGGCTAAACTACATCATCAGCAAAAGTTCGCGCAGAGTTGCATCTTCTCCGCACCCAGAATTGTTCTCGACGCGGAGCAAACCTCGGAGACCCTGGCCACAACACTTGGTTGAGTAGCAAAGGTCCAGGATTCTGAGGTCATGCGCCCTATCAACAAATTACAAAAGCCACTTGCTGATTGGCATGCTTGCGACTTGCATGCGTCAGTAACTCTCTTGGTGCCTCTGTGGCTGATCACTTCATGTCCAATCTGATAGTCCCTTGCGCTCAAGGGCTGTTGACGAGACTGCCTCGCAGTAGCTTAACAATCACTTTTCACCGCCTTTAGCTCGTTAATATCTACAGGCTACCCAGTTGCCGCCGGCACCAGGGCTGCACCGCGCCTGGAGGTAAGATGAACCCGAGACTCCTCTAGTTCGTGGCGAATGAAGCACCCACAGACCTGAGGACTAGGCTCGCCGTCTCCGGCAGCCGCATCAAAGCCCGCGGATTAATGGGCTAAACCACAAGACTGTGGGAAAATGCTGTGGTAGACGGTCGGCGACGGGCGACTTTGTCGAGCCGATCTCTTCAGTTGGGACCCCCATGTTATCGCTATTCACCGTGTCCGGCCGCGGCGGCTCGCACAACGTCCAACATACATATGCGGGTCAATGATGCGCACAGGGTTTCCTTTGGCCCAGTCGCCTGCGCAGCCAATGGCGGCCTCCCATCGCTTGCCGTCACTCCCACACACAATGATCAGCTCGCAATGAGGAATTTAACCACTTCGCCGTGACGGTCGCGGTGGGGGCACGTCAGATCAGCTATCTGCAGGCCCGATTTCGATTTCAAGCCGTCTCCTTTAATTGTGACTTTGACATGTCCCGAGCGAGGTCACTCTCTTTTCCGCGAAATCAACGCAACACTCGCTGTCGATCAGCAAGGAACCGCTCGGCGACGGCGTGAACGGCGTCAGGTGGCGTAGGCAACAAGCGAGCCGTCGGTAGCACGCGAGCACTGGCAGCTGCCTGTACTATGCGTTATTCGTTCAGAGAAGTATGGAACGTTGCGTCTCTCAGCCACGGGCGACCGCCGTCTACGCCGCACACGCATGACACGCTGACAGAATGTAATTACCGAGAGCAAGAAACAAAATGGTGGTTCCAGATCATCAAATGCCGTTGTCCAAAATGAAGAGACCCTGAGATTCATTCGCTCTCCCGGCGACCGAGGGAACTTGAGCCAAACTCCGCGCTGCATTTGACCGAGTTTTCGCAGAGGACAGCGAAAGAAGGTTATTTAAGAATAGAAACCAACCTTGCCGGATAGGGCAAGGTGGTGATGACCTCGCATGGATAATGGTTGAGGCACCTCAACCCAGAGCCTCAGGCCGCATACAGTCATCCGCCGACCAATCGACTGAGACACGCAGAGGCTTCCTCTCGACGGGCGAAGAAGAAAAAAGTATCGTGATGCGGTACTCCTCACAGCTACGTTTGGGCCGTTTACGCAGACGGACCGAGAGGTTGATGTCAGAGCAATGCACCTCTCAGCTGCACCGCCGACTTTTGCAGGTTCATGCGACAGCTCGTTCCTGCATTGCGGATCACCAGAGTAAGTCTCGACTCGGGAAACACTCGTATCAACAGATGAGAAGTCTTCCAGCTGGACTCGACTCGACCAGAGATCAACGCATAGGGCTGGCAGTTCGACTCCATCCTACTTGGGATCAACACGTAAGGCTCTCGCAACTTGACTCGAGGTTGGTCCGATTGGCAAAAAAGATAACGCTCTGTTCGCAATATTCCACTTGGTTGCCCTACCTGGCCCCAATTCCCCAGTGCAATAAGGCGCATCCACTCGTGATACATCGTCGGAATTTTTTCGTCACTTCACACCGCTGCCGCAATAAAACGATGGTTTCCATGTCAAAAGTCTGGTGCGCTGTCCATGGCGTGCCCAGTGTCATGAAAGGGCATCCCTGCCCTGACGAATCGACAGGGTCGACAGGGGCACATCGGTGCGGTCAGGCACAAAGAGGAGACCTCAAGCGGGTCAAAAACAGCCGACCCTTACGCGCGCTGGTCGTCAGTACAGCCACCACTTGACTGTCACTGGACCCACCGGACAACGCTCACTCGTCACTCCCGCGTTAGCTCAATAGCACCGGCTGCCTCGTGGTTATCGATGGGCATCTGAGATGACAATCTGTCGACAATTTGGGTAAGTTGGTTATGACGGACTCCCGTTCGCGTCAGTTGCTCCAGGGCTGGAAAAGAAGCACACGGGTGTGATACCCTGGCACAAGAGGCCAAAAATGGACACGAGAAACTGTTGTTTCAGCCAACCAGAATCAGAAAGGAGCCCTGCCACTCCGATCTCCCAGCCCCTTGCAGAAAGCCAAGAGGCATGTTCAAAAGGCACCAGAGCCCAGAGACCCTTGAAAGCTACAACCCGTTGCTCGACCCTGGCTCGGCGGAATGTTGAATCGAAGAAGGTCTTCAGAGTAGTCTAAAGCCTTCAGAGGAAACGCAACGAAAGCTCGGGAGAGATGGAGATTCACCCAGCCTATAATTTCGTTCTACATGAGACGAAGAGTGAGAGCATGACATCTTGTTTTGCCGCGGATCGAATCTAACGGTTTTTTCCCTTTGTCTTCGAATTAGCTGGCTCCACTGCGCAACCAGTTATGACTCGCTGCTCGGTGCATCATGAATTGTCTGACGATGTCATCGGACGCAATGGCTACGCCAAACTTCAATAACCTCAAGCTTTGGCACAAGACCCGACCGGACGGTTTACTAAGTTGAATAGTCAACTGAAGTGTGCCGGAATTCTGCCGACGGGATCTCAGCCTCAGAGGCGAGATCATCGTACGCTACACCTTGCGGGCTACGGGACTGATGCTATTATTGCTGATTTACAAGGATGGCACGCGAGTCGGAGAAATAACAAAGGGAGATAACGTGCCCCCAGCCGTTGCACGGCAAATGGTTGGACGCCGTGATTTGGTTCAGCGAAGCACAAACAACAAGCTCTGTCGATGATTTGTTTTGGCAGCGGCAGCAGCAGATCCATATCGCGGGCGGTGGATCTTTGCACCAGTCGAACTTTACTATTCCCTGCAACAGAAATGACCCATGTGCTAGTAGGGAACTTGTGTGAGTGCAGTGGTTCGAAAGCTCGGACGCCACGGGCCATGAGCAGTGGCTTGAAACCATGTCTTGAATGGCCGTCAGGTCCCTCTTCCTGATGTAACTCGGTTGGCAGCCGGCCGTTTCTGGTGTCGCGGGTTTGGTCTCGGAAAGCTTTCACACTTGTCGACTGGAGCTTCGCCTTCAGGACGGTCTCCACCAGATGGGCTGCTGGCACGCTGGGCGCGCTCAAGTCTTATTGCCGCCACACCGTGCTCACCTTCTTCGGCGTAGCCTGCCACGGGGCAAGGTCCGCATGGGTGATGGGTTGCCCAAGGGGGACAAACGCACGGATGCCCAGAATTCATGACCGCATAACGTTCCCTGGTCGTTCTAGTGTACTGCGTAGTAGTGGAATGGGAATGAGAACAGGGTCCTTCCTCATTCGGTTGAGATGGGAAAGGTTGGATTTCTACAGATAAAGACCGGGGCGGGGCGCCAGCCGAGAGTTGAGCTCTTCAGCTTCATTCTCTACGGCATGACGGGCGAAGTCTATTACTCTTTAACTCTGAACTGTCAGCGAGAGTCGTCACGACTGCGGCCGAGACCCAGGAGTCGTCATCCAAGTTGAGATGATTGCGTGTGCGACTTCGGGAGGATCGAGTTTCCGTCGTCACGATATGGACTTCAGCATGAATATTCGTAGTGCGGTTGCGGTATTCGTACGGAACGGCAGAAAAGAAAGCTGAAGGACTGCAATGGACACCCTTGCCAGGAGGCTATTCGTTGGATCCAGCCACTCACTTGGGGTCGTAGGGCGGGCAACACAGCAGCGAGCAAAAGCTGGGTGTCGTTGGGAATGGAGCGGGCCACTCTCTGTGGGCGCACACACGGAGAGAACCGCTTCGTGTGCTGCGAGGGCCAATGTGATGGAACCTTTGTGTAGGGCTCTGGCGACGATGCTGCATGTCACCACACCAACAGACGCAGAAGCAGCCAGGGGCGACAAAGATGAACATGTCCACTCCAGGTCGGGCTCTGACCGAATACAGGCAGAAGAAAGGGCACCCTTTCAGCCTTCGGACCCTAGTCGGCTGCAGACCGATGGGGCTACCACTTGCGAGTGCCGACGCAATGGATTGTTACTCTGGGCGGTGCTCATTCAGACGTCCGGCCCGGCGTTCTCTCATCTGTTTTCATGCTATAGCCCCGCAACTCGGTTGTCGACGCTATTACCTAAGGCAGGCCAAGAAGGAGCGGTGGTCGGCAGAGGCGGCCGCGGACAGATTCACACCCGGCAAATACAAAGTTGAGGCTTACTTGCTGTACAGTGAGGTACGGAGATGCTATCTTGGGCTTTGGAGTCTAACACCCCTTAAATAGAGTTGCCGGCAATGAAGAGCTTTAAGTTAGGACGGACAAAAAAAGCAGCAGATGAGGATACCGCCCGTGCTTTGGGTCTGCCGTGTCCTTCGCACAATTGCCTTTTGCTGAAGGATGTCACGACGAAGACGCATGAAGCTGACGCTGGCGCGTTTGGGACTTGATGGTGAGCGGTGTTCTGTCATCCGCTAAATGGACGAGTTGCACGAGAACAGAGCATAAGCATGTTTGCATGAGCAGGCGCAGGGGCGGACATACAGACAAGAAGATGGGATGGGATGGCAATGGCATCCATGACTATGATTGGCTCAGCATGGCACAGTCACCAGCATAATAGACAGGGCACAGATCGCTGGCTGGGGATTGCTTCGCCTCGATCGTGTTGGCCTAGCTCCCTGTCGCCAGAGTGGTATTGAGCTGGCTGGATTAGGTCAAGATTGGCCGTTACCCCTATTCTCCGAGTCGGGAGTTTCATTCAGCTCCGGCGCGAACAACAGCAAGCAGCAAGCGATGCATCGAGAATAGGAGCTATACGGAGCGGAATGGCGAGAATGGCATGGCATGTCATCAGCGGCGCGATGCGGTGATGCGATGATGGGTCGGTAGCGGGGGAGAGTAAAGGTATCGAGGCCATGTCAAGACAGCAGCTCGCGAGACCACGGGCGCTCTCTCCACAGCAGCCATAGAGGTAACAGAGGCAACGGTGCCCTGTGGACGAACAGACTACGTTCAGCCACCTCACGCATGGCTAGTTGTGAAGGGCATAGCAGAGGAACGCGCTAGAAAGTCGCCGAGTGGTGCGGGTTTGCTGCTGTCGAGCGTGTTACGGTCACCAAACTCTGGCAAAGCGAGCTGCGCCTCAACTGCTCAAAGATGGAGGGGAGTGAGGAGGTGGGAATTGGAGATGGAAGATACAGGCGCCGAGAGCACATTTCGACATGCCGCCAGTCTCATCACGGCCTAGCAGCATGGGACGTGGGGAGAGTCTTTGAGGTGAGGCGGGCACCCAAACAGGTCACCCGCTTTCTGCACTAACAATCAGTCAGAGACTGTGAGCCGGTCAGTGATTGTCTCCGCTGGCCAGTGGCTCTTTGCCTCGGCCCCGGTATCTCTCCCTTCTAACTCTGCGTTAGCCTTTTTCTGGCGGCCGTCTTTGGTTGGGGCCCAAGAAGCCGGCTCACCCACGGGAGGAGGGGCCAGGTTTATTTTTAATTCTGCCTTTGAATTGGGTTGGGCGGATGAACGGGGATTCGCTGTGAGTTGTGCCGCTATTCCAGATGTGAAGCCACCACCTTTGCTGACTGACAGACAGAATCGCCGAGCAGAAAACCACTCGGTACTGGTTGTTGGCTGTCTGATGTTTGATGCTTCAAGTCCTGGTCTCTGTACGTATCTTTGCCACAATGTTGTCTTTCTATCCGTCCCATCCTCGACTTCATCCCCATTATTATCCTCTTCTGCCCGTGCATTAAAGTACGCACTGCAAGCACACACCTACCTATGTTACCTTACGTAAGTCTGCCCCTGTGACCTTGCTCATGCTCGTAATCCTTGCTCATATCACTGTTCCCCGATTCTTCCTCCTTCTCCTCCTTCAGAAAGCAGAAGCAGCTCCGCGCGATTCCCACCGACCACACCGACCACTTTGCTACAGGCGTTACCCCAGCCAGGCCAGTGTGTCATATACCAAGCAGACAACCCTGTCTGGAGAGGTTGAGGCACTCGGTCTCTGTCATCTGCAGAGGAAGCATCACTCACGCACTGAGGATGGAACATTCAGAGGGATCCTAGTCAGCTATCGGTACGTACGGAGGATACCCAGCAACGATCCCAGCACGGGCGGCCCCTCTCCTCCACAGCCCACACTACCTACTGCGAAGTACACACACAGCCCGGCAAACCTGGCAAAGTTAGAGAAAGGCACAGGCACAAGAATAGACACAGGGCATAGGCTACTGATCCTGGAGAGGGCGCAAATGCATGCTGGTGTGGTGGCTGTCTGCTGGATGCACAGCGTAGGACTCTTCTCTTTGCTTTCTTTTCCGCTTTTCGCTTCTCCAGGTCCAGAAGGAAGTAGTACACCCTGACCGCGACTCCTGCTTGCCTACCGGCCTTGCCCCGTCTTTTCCACCCGCCTCCCAGTCTTCTGCACCTGTGTGCCCCGTCTTTCCCACCAGGCGGCTCTGGCTTACCCGATTAGGGCGAACCTGGTGTGGCACCTGGTTGAGCCTGTGCCTGTGATTTTCCCTGGGCCGTGCTGTGTCTGCCAGTCAAGTCCCCCCGTCCACACACACACCACACGTCCCCTTCACTTACTGCGGCCTCTTGTGAGGACATGGAATTATTTAACTGATTCAGTCCCCCAGCCCGTCTACCGTCGCCACTACTGCCCTCCCCTCTCAGCCTACACCAAAACATCAATCAATATCAGCCTCGTTGAGTTGCTCACGCCGCCCTCAACCACATTCGCTTTTTCCTAACTCTCGCCTTTGGGAAGTCCTCGTTGACTCCTGTCATTCGCTTTTGCGCTTTTGTGTGTTTTTTCCAATTTCCATTACCCTCAACCATTCTCCTCATCAACCTCAAAGCCACCAGCCTTTTTCCACCAGATCCTCGAGAGAGAAGAGGAACGAGACCTTGAACGCCCGCCAACAACAGCCACACCCTTTCAAGCAATACCGTCAACCCTGGTCACTCAGCCCTACTCCGGGAACGCCATTCAACCAAACGCCCACTAACCCGGCTTACAACCAGCAAATGCCTCACATCTAAATTACCGGTCTTTTGATCAACCACACTCGCTTGACAGAAAAAGAGGATTCAAAGACAGGAATTTGGGAAAATAGCAGAGTTCGGCCACCTACGATCGCTACTAGTATCAACAACTGGGAAAGACCGAGTACACGCTGCTTTGGAAAGGATCCACGGTCAGAAAGAGAAAGGAAGCCGCCGAGACTCGATCACCCAATATCTCGGCATTGTCTACTATCCACTGGCAACCGACACTCTTGGGTCCCCTCGCTCTACTGTAGCATAAATCAGTCGAGGTAGCTTCCTCCCAGTAACGACACTACATTCACTTCTACACGGTTCAGGCCGTGTACCACCATGTTGGTTTACCTCCTACCTCGGCCTCTACCACTACTAACACCTCAGTTCTTTCGTCAAACTTGCGCACAATGGCCGGTCCTGGAGGTGGTCCTCCTCGCCGCAGTCACACCAAGTCCCGCAAGGGCTGTGATACTTGCAAGCGCCGCCACATCAGATGTGACGAGAATTTCCCCCAATGGTATGTCTGATGGCCTATCTGAACGAACGCTTGCTCACATGAACAGCCGCAACTGCACCAAGCACAAGATCCGCTGCCCCTACAACGACATGCCCGTCCCCGAGGACAGGTCGACAACTCCGGACAAACCTGATCTCATGTGGACCCCCGAAATCGAGGCAGCAATCGAGCAGTGGCAACGCACTGGCGCATTCCCCTTTCCCAACCTGGGGATCTACCCACCGCCGAATCCTCAGTACTACCCGGTCGAGGACCTCAGGTTGATCTACCACGTAGCTTCAATTTGTGAAGAGTTAGTCGGTCTTGACGCCAACGGTTTCACCCTATGGACTCGCCAGATCCCAACGTGAGTATGCAAGCACCAGACCGTCGAGGCATGCTAACTAGAAATAGCATCATCAAAATCGGAGCATTGAACCCTTATGTTATGCACGCACTCTTGGCCTTCTCAGCCATGCACATTGCCTTCCTCACCGACTGCCCTCTGGTAGGAAACATGGCATACGAGCACCGCGGCATTGCCCTCAAGGGTTTGCAGGAGGCTATCGGGACTTTCAGCCGGGACACGTCGGACGCCGTCTTGGCTGCCTCGCTGGTTCTCTCATGGCAAGCCACGGATTGGTAGGCAATATCTGCAGCCAACCGTCCGGAACTGCGCTAACACAACTTCCAGGCGAAGCTGGACCCAGCTCATGCAAGGAACTTCTACTGTACGCTAGCCATACGCGCCCAAAAGCTTTGCAAACAGATGTTAACCCACACACCTAGGTCATCGAAGCCATGGACCCTTGGAAGCACGAGTCCCAATTTACCGACTTCATTGCTGAAAGCTGCACTTTTCCAACCGCGCCCGCCTCCCCGAGCCCGGACCACAGGCCAAGCCAGCCACGCAAGGAAGACATCGATGCATTCACCAAGACCTTGCAACAATTGCAGAAGGTTGAAGCCCACCTCAAGCAGAACAAGGAGGACACCAAGTCGATCCAGCAACTCATCAGCTTCCTCAAGGGTGCTCGTAAGGTCAACACTGGCCTGAGCGTATCTCAGCAGTTTGAGCGGCTTCGCCCTCTGCGCACCTGGCTCTTCTGGTTGCCCGTCATGTACCTCAAGCAGACTGGCGGATCCCCCAGCGCCCTCGTCATCATTGCCCACTACTACACGGTGGCCTTGATCACCGAGCGTCTGTTCCCTGATATTGGTGCTGCATACTTCGGCAGTTTGTCAATTGGTCCCGTCGAGGAGATCGCTCGCCGCCTGCTGTCCATCAACATATCCGGCCAGGTCAACGGCGACGTTCAGACACCTCTCACTCTCATGGAGTTTCCCATCGACACGGTCAACGAGTTCCGCCATAGAATGGGTTGGACTCAGCCCGCTCGAACGCCCTCATTTCCGCAGTTTAACCCGCCCAACTTCTACATGAGCGACGCCGTGCCCCCGCCGCCCGTGAGTGACTCGTACATGCCCTTCAGCAACCCGGCATTCAGCTACAGCACTGAATCTCTACAGATGCTCAATGCTGAGTCGGCACCGCCCAACAACCTGTCGCCGTTGGTGCTATCTTCACCCTTTGTCAACTCGCAGTACCTCGTTATTCCTAGCCCCAACTATGGCGGCTATAGCCCGGCGTCCTCGACTTTTGAGGGTTCCGTCGTGTACAGCGACACGGAGGACTACCCATCGTACGAAAACTACGACATGAGCGGTATGCCCGCGGTCAACAACCAAATTGGCGTCGGGTTCGTCTCTCCCACCCAGCCCGTGTGGATCTAAAAAGGCCCTGCCCTCTCTCCATGGCACCCTCGATAACCACTGCGGCACATCAACTCGCATGAATGAACTCCGGATTGACCGCCGCTCAGGATGCCAACCACCCCGACATACCCGCCGCCTGAGGACCAGCACCTCTTGGCATCTTCGGTGCACACCGTGCCTCCCTCTCCGTTCCTCAACCCTGAACAGTGCGGCATGCTCCCCCTCCCCGATTCACCAATCCCTCCCAGCCTACACATGTCACGCCACCGCCATACGCCGTCGTCTTCTGTCGCGGAGTCGCCGCGATCAGTCAGCGCGCCTTTCCTGCCCCGCAACCAATGGCTGGGATCAACACCGACCGTTCAGGTCAAGTCCGAGAAGGGCAAGGAGCGAGAGCTGTAGCTCCGCCCTGCCCTCCGTCTCGACCAGTTCTTTTTCAACACCATCGTTTGGGACCCTTGTTTTCGAAACACCTTTAATATCTGCCTCTGCACCGACACAGACGCCAATGCACACCACACTCCTTCGAAAACAAATACTCCGGCCGGCAGGAGAGTCCGAGCTAGTCTTGACTTTCTGTCCCCCACGACATTCCTTAGACGATACTCATTAATCTACGACGACACTCCTTTCTAATCCTCGAAGATACCCTACCCGACACCAACCAAAAACCTAGACATTCCTTACCCCCGGCATCGGATGATACCCACTGCATCACACTCCTTATCATGACGTTACGATCCAACCAAAAGTATTCGGATTATAGAAAGGGGGAAGGGGAGAAGAAAAAGACATCACACTCCTTATGGATTACATTGGCCAAGAATCCAAACTGCATAGCGATCTGTTTCATGTGTTCGACGCACAAGACACACAACAAACCTATCTCGGCGTTTTTTTATTTGGGAACCAACAATGGGGAACAAGTGGAAGTCTCAACCACAACTGCATTGGGCGGCGTTTATTTTGAATATTTGTTTCTTGTTTATCACCAGATATCTAGCTTATTTACGAGCCAGCCTTGGACTCGTAGGGACTCGTAGGGACCGTGCGCTCAAAGTGTTTGGATTTAATGAGTTTTGACAAAGCGAAGGGAGGAATTTAGGAAAACCTTGTGTGGATGAAGTTGGGATTGTAATGAAGTGACCCCGTAGCTCCTCGCTCCCGTACACGGGGTTTCCTGTCAAACGGAAAAAATATATCGAGCTGATGAATGCGCAACATACACACTCGTTCTCTCTTCGCTTGTGATTGACTCTTTGTGTGCATAAAACAGCCTGCCTGTATGTTGAATTCACGTAGTAGTTGCTTATTTGAGATGCCTGGTTGATGGGACTGCGAGATCTCAGCTGCAGACGGGTCATATTTCTTTTCACCCTGGTTTTGCTTTTGTGAAGTCAGATCTGCGTGTGGCTAGCGGCTAGCCAGCAGGCTTGATGTAGCAGTCCCTGCGGCGCCAAGCGAGAGCCAAGTCTGGGCTGCCACGTTGAGGATCTGTGACAAGGACTCGGTGGTTAGTGAGGCTGCTCATTGCTTTTCCCTGGATATTGGTTGAAATTTTTTGCGTATTATCGGCTGCTGAGGCGAGGCGAGCTGAGTTTTCTGGTGAGGGGCTGGCGCTGGGGGGGCGAGGGGTTGGCGACCGCGTTGATGACGGTGTTGTGATATTCAAAAAGGAGGTTGGCGAGGAGAGATTTGACGATGGAAACACCGCAGGAACGAAAGTCCATCCACAATGTGTACGTAGAAAACATTATCTGACCTGAGAATGATGGCATCGAGGAAGTACCTGTGGATATAGGTTGTCTACATGTGTAGTGAACCTCAATTTCGGGATTTTGTAGCTGGGATATTCCGGACTAATACGCCTAGAGAACCTATCAGGGACAAGGAGTGGGAATTCGATGCCTGTCCGTAGCTTCAACAGGGCGTCATTGAAGACCCATATCGGAATGAATTGCGGGCCTGGCGCTACACAGGGACTTGATCATCGATGCACACGTTCGACCTGCTGCATATTCCTTCGATATTGTTCAGCGAGCTCCATACTCTCGAATCACGCTGGGACGAGTGGGAGCAGCTGGACGTCGTCGGAGCATTTGTTGAGTATTTTCACGGCGCAGGCGAGTTCTTATAAACGCAGTTCGGGGCTTCTGGTATTCGGATCCCAGAAATGTCTGATTCGTCTATGGCATGCGTCTGTAGGATACTGTACTCGGTCTGTACTTGGAGCGTACTCTATGTTGAGCAACTCTTCCACCTTGACAAGACCTCGTGAAATAAACCTCGTAGTCCATTCGGCTGCTTATTTGAAGGTATTGCTTCACTCTCGATGACGAGAGAAGGAGAAAATCAATTAGATGAGTTGTCTTGATATGCGCTAATGAGCCCGAGATATTGTGGGATTCGATCTGGTAGATCAAGAACAGCCTATGTATCATCCTGGCATCAAATCCAACTCAGTTTTTAATAGAACGGCACGACGCAAGCTTACTTGCTTCCAAAAGACTACATTACATTGAAGTTTGGCATTCGGAATTGGGCACCGGTCACTGAATTCCACATGATTCGACTGGGAGGAAATATCGACAGAGCCTCTCACGCTATTGTCAAGTTTCATGACGGAAGTAAAGGAGCCGATGCTCTAAATTTCCATTCTATATTAGTAGAGGTAGTCTCTGCAGACCCACATGGGAAAATTGAAGACATAAAGCAAAGGTATGAGATGCCCCATGAAAGCATTCTATGATTAGCACAGGCAGTATAAGCGGGCATCCTCAACAAGACGTGCGGTTTGTATAGGCGAACACAAAATCAGTCCACATTCAGGAGCAAGATCTGAGTGCTTTCACTGGTTATAGGTACATAACTATTCTATAGGTATCGTTGGCATATTTGGAATCAATGATCCCGATTCGACGCCAGGGTATGACTACAGGAAGTAGCTCGGCAAGGGTCAGAGCTGCTATACGCAATTCGATCGGGTTTAAGTGGTAGATTCCTGGATAGAAACTACAGTACTTCAAACAGTCTGTGCTAAAACCACAGCTGTCAAGGGTCTCTCATCTGCCTATTTCGAGAACGATTTCTGGAAAAACGTATAGTGATTCTTCATATCTGACTTTGGAAGAGCAAAAGCAGAAGCACAGTCTGCAGAGCTTTGGGTGGCTGAGATGCAGACTGCGAGCTGCTGTTGGTGTGCCCAAGTGAACGAGTTACTTCTGCGTCCCTCAACTATTTGATAAAACAGATATCACGGTTCTTAACGATTCGCATGCGCCGTATTCAAGTAATAATATGTTTATGACCCCAAAAAAATCTTGAACGAGAGTCCATGAGCCGTGCTTCTTCCTGGTACTTATCCATCCGCTAATTGCCCCATGTTGCCGCACATGGTTCCAGGTCCTCAGACTAGTCTGCAGTACGGAAGATAATAAGATTGGCCGTCATCCAAGTCTGCGGCGTAATCACTGCAAAATATTACACGAAGCCCGTGGGCACAACAGTTTCGTGGGCGAAGATAATGGCAATAAGTGCAATCAACTGAAGCGGAAAGCACACAGCGTAAGACTGGGGCAAAGATTCCCGTCTTCCTACCGATACTTGCGTTACATTGAAGACGGTTCTAGTAATTCGGTACTTAGTAGTACACTCAAGTTGAGCTATCTGGCTTAAGTCTTCCCTTATCTTCTTCAAATACTTCGATGATGGCCATGATGAAATACCAAGAGACAGAATACAGTCCGCAGGATAGGAAGGATGCAACCCAGTTCCGATAAAACAACCAAAAAAAGTAGAACAAGGGCTTGTATGGTTGCGCTTTATGTGCTTGCGGGGGAGCTCTTGGTAACTCGGGTCTTCAGGAGACGATATCCTCTGGTTATCGGCCAAATTTTCTGGTTGATGCAATATCCAAAGGTAGTCTTCACCAGTGGAGCCAGAGGAGGACCAGAATTCACTTGACTTCCTTGTTACATCGGAAGTGTAAATCCCGCGAAAGAGGAAGAACGACCTCGACGAGATCAGGCACAATCTTGCCGCCTCTTCAGCCTCAATAGCCGGATTGATAGCATGTTGACAGAGCAATGATTGACTCGATGCACTCGAGGGCAGACGAGACTGCTGTGTGGCTTACAGTCGCAAACCAATCCTGTGAAAAGACCAAGTAACAGTGCATCAAGACATCCTGTCTCATTCTATCTCATTGGTAATTGTGCAGATAAAGGACTGCACTCATTTATTCTCGTTTTGAGAGAGGAGACAAAGATCTGCCGGACGAGTCGCCGTATGATAAAAGAACGCAGTGCCGAGATTATGGGTGTAGGAATGCGGCAGCCATGAACACCTCAAAAGGTGGAGGAGCCAATCTGAGTGTTCTGTTTGGACTGCACAAAGGGGGACGGGCCATCAGGCGCATCCGCTATCGTCTCCTCTGGGCTTGTCAGTTGGTATGTTCGCGATAACGTTTACTTGTTCGTATAGCGGCCTCATCTAGCTCTAGAAATCCGTTCATACTTGCCGATTGTTCTCTTCTGATACTTCAGGAGAATAATGAAGGCCGACTACTTGCCAAACAACCCAAAACCTGCGATAATTTGAGAGCAAGCGGATTGTGCTACACGCGGATTGTGGTACATAGGTCTTGAAGGTCTCCTTGATTTTGATCATTAGAGCTGGTTCCAGTCGAGAAATTTGGGGAAGCATACTTTTAGATGACCAGAGATGGAGAAACTCAAGATGGGGTTGGAGTAACGTGGCTGCTCCCAGATCAACGGCGTCGTCCTGCAGCAGCCAGCGCTGCCAAGTTCCTCCATGCTTCCTGAAAAGCTCAAAACGGCGTCCGGTTGATGGCTACACACATGCACTAGGAAATGGAAGATGATGTTCAGCCGAACACTGTCTACGAGACTTTAGATGGTAGGTCCATATCTCTCAACAAGTTGACTCGCCTCAAATGCAATTTCCCCCGGACCTGATGCTATACTTCTAGGTGCATGGCGGAAGCCAACGCGTCGCGATGACGCAATATGGCTGGTCACCTGCCGATATCGCAATCGAGGTTGCCAACGACGAATGGATGAAAGCGTATGTAAACCCTGGGCTAATCCATTTTTGAAGTGGACGGAAAAAAACTTAAAGGTGATAGAACAATCCTAGGGGAGATCTAAGTAGTACCACTTGTTCCTAGGTTGGAAAGTTGGGTGCCTTTCAATCCGTCGTCGGCTCGCTCGTCCGAAGACCACGGCCTACAATTGCCCGCACAAGAAGAGAAATGCGTCGTCCACGATGTATGGCATGATTTTTGATTCATGCCCTTGACCGTAGGCAACGAGCTAATCTAATGTACATGTATAACCTTGGTTCCAATTCCTTGAGTCCATGCTTCCCTAGTATCTTGCGGTAACGAGAGTGTGCTTAGGTAGAAGGAGTGGCTTCGTTAAACTTCAGCAGGTTGACGTACTTTTCCTCGACGTCGTCATTCTCTTCGGCGATGTTAGGGACCTGGTCGATGCTCACGCTGCAAGCGGCAGCCAAGTCGGCGTCGTCCTGATAGTGGTCAACGTACTTGCGCCGGGTATCGCGGTCATCGAGGATCTAGGAGCCACCGAGTCCTATCCTAAGGTGAACGTCGGCTGGCTCTGCCGTCAGTCGTTGTCTTTGATATATTCAGCATGTCTACGTAAGGTTAAATAACAGAGGCTATGGCTCCTAAGACACTGGTACAATGGGTTTGAACTAGTGGCACAAGTCCACCACTGATTTGCTCTCAAGCGAATCTATCTCCTCATGATGCTTCTCGTCAAAATCGCGCGGCAAGAACTGAGGGGCCGATTTATATAGTGCTGTTAGCTTGCGCGCACCAAAGGAAAAGAAGCACAGTATTGTATTGCCGGTATCACACTCATAAAGTGTGTGCATGCTTCCACTTTGAACCGCAAGCTTCCAGAGCAGTCCGTTCTGGTAGAGGTACTAGACAACAGAGTGGGGTCTGATAGTCTCTCGAGCCCTGATACATAGTAATGCAGGACTAAGCAGTCTACTTAAAATAGTTCATTGATATCTCTGCGATTAGTTTCCTCGTCAATGTAAAACATTCGGGGGATGGATCTGTTGAGGCCATCTGACCTGTTCACTCCAGAAACCAGGAACGGATCGTTAACCCTGCAGCCTCGGCGATAACCCAGGAACGTCTGCATGGCGTTGTGCGGCTGAGATACCTGCTAAGTGCTCCGAAAGGATTTTCGCGATGCTATACCTCAACTGGCCACTTCCACATGTTGGTCTCCATCGACTGGAAAGAATGTCGCGGCTGCATTCTCGTTACAACGAACTCAGGTGACAGACAAGCTGACTTATGTTGTCGCCACTTCTGATTTGGCTAGGATACCATCTACACGACTTCCGCCTTGCCGTCGACCCCCGCCCCAGCTCGACCATTATGAGATGTCGCTTTCCCTTTCCATGCTGTCACCACGCAGAGCCCTCGACACCACCACAGGTCCTTCCCAAAACATTGTCATCACCACAACATCAAAAGAAACACCAAGCCAGCAGCCAAACTCCGTCCATTCCGCCCCGTGGGGCGGCGTAACCCTATGCTAAAGCTATCTACCCTATCTACCTATCTACGACAAAGTCCAGTTTTGCATCATGACGCCAGTGGTGCCAGTCGATATTCAACGCTCGCTGCCCTCGTTCATTTTTGCTCGTCTCATCTCATCATCCACTGCGCACAGAGCACCCCCCCAAACCATCTCGCCTTCCCGAAATTACTGTCGAATTCCTCAAGACCTAGAATATTGGGCCTCTCTCGGCATTTTTTTGCCTTCTTTCGCTGGAGAACCCCCACCCAACCCACGATGCTGGCTCCGCCGGTAATGCTTGCTTCGGGGGGGACAAAAAGGAAAAGCGAAAATACGTAGAAAATCTCCTGGTTCAAATCCTCCAATCACTCGAAAGCCAAGTGGCAATGGTTCACATCAACAACTCCATCAGAATTCTTTCGTTGTGTGTGGTGTGATCTTTCTTGCTGCCCAATTACAAGCCTTTCTGTGCTCCCTTGATATGTTCAGCCTCTCTCACTCTCTCAATATGCGTCATCATCACTCATTCGTAGGACGCCATGTGGTATTTTCCTCCCCAAGTCATGTCATGAAAGCTTGCTCACAATGGGCCCATTTTCGATTTTACTTCTTGAATACTCCGTCATGTGGAGTAGTACTGCCGAAGTGCCTGCTGATCCTGCGGTTGCATCTGGTTCACAAAGTCGTTGAACTGAGGAATCAGTTGACGGTAAATGTTCATGATCTGTAATACGTTAGAACTTGACTTGAACGACGTGTATTATGAGTGCTTACCTTTTGGAAATGCTCATGCAACTCATGCTTGATCGGGTTCTTCAGGTTGATATCCCTGTACCGCGCAATGGCGACGAAGAATTGCGGCAGGGCCTTTTCCATGGCTTGTGGATTCTGTCCGACAATCATAGTGAAGCCCTTGAATGCTGTAGCCTTCTCTTCGAGGAATTCGACATGTTCCATAGCCGTGAGGAAGTCCTCGGCAAAAGTAGGCAATAAAGGACCCATAATCTCGTAGTTGTGAAGGCCGAGGCGACCGAGGGCAATAGCGGCGTTTTCGCTGACTGCGGCCTGGACACCGGGGTTGGAGATGATTTCGACGAAACGCTGTAGGAGTTCGGGGACGAACGGGGCAATGGCCTTGCTGTTGGTCATCACGATTTCACCAGCGGACCAGCAGGCGTTGTTGACCACGCTGAAGCCACTGTCAATCTCTTCGTCGAGGATGTTGTCGAGGTCAAGCTGCTTGAGCAAGATGGGGAATATCGACGGAAGGTGGTTCTCGAGCTGGGGGAAGACGTATCTTGCGCAGTCACCAAGGAGAGCGTATGCCGATTGTCGCACATCGTCCTGAGGGTCTTCCAGGCAGAAGCTGAGGAGCTCGAAGAAAGTTCTCTCAGTACTCCGCACAAGTTCTTGCTTCTTCTCCTCGTCCAACGATTGGATGATAGCACTCAGAAGATCCAGACTTGTCACGAGGAAGTCCTTGTCAGGAGAGTCGAGGGACGGATTGTTCGTAGCCTGCAGACTTTGCTCGAGGTTGACGTGGATGATATTGACGCATCGGGTGAATATGGGCTGCGCGTACGGTGTGAACGCAGAACCAAGGGCCATAGCGACGTAAGAAAGGCACTCCAACAGGGGGAACAGCTCACGCGAGTCATCGTTGACCTTCTGGTAGCGGTCGATGAGAGCCGGCATCAGCAGGTTCATCGCGTCAGGCTGGGCAATGACCGGGCCGATGTTCTCCGCCAGAGTCTGCACGCAGTCATACAGGATATACATGTTCCTGTCTTTGTACCGGGCGAAGCACTGCACAAACTGCTGCAGGATAGGTATGCAGTAAGGCTCCAGAACCTTGCCGGACTTCTCTTCCAGGTTTGCAAAGGCAGAAGCCGCAGCCTCTTGGACCTTCTTGTTCTTGTCGAGCATCTTGCGCAGGATGCCGTCCATGAGGGGCTCGAAGTAGGTGGCCTTCTGTTGGGGATCCTGCAGGTTGGCAGCCCATTGAGAGTAACGGCCAAGAGTCCAGCATGTGATTTGTCTGACAATGGGCTCGTTGTCCTCGAGCAGAGACAAGAGGTAAGGAACAAGCTCCGGGAGGTGAGGAGTAACAGCGTTAATGGTACCCTCAGCGACGGCACCGAGAGCCAGCACGGCAGCTTCTCTGTACTGCCACTCCTCATGCTTGAGGTTGCTGGTGAGGTAAGGCAGGATGGCGGTAAAGACGGGGTCGGAAAAGTCGCGCGCAAAGACGTCAAGTGCGGCGGCAGAGCACTTCCTGATGGTCCAGCGTTCGTCAGGGTTCTCGTCGCCGTCATCAAGCTCGTCGATCTCGCCCTCCTCAAGATCGTCGTCCATGCTCGCAATCTTCTCGTAGGAGTTGCCGTTCTTGTTAGCATCCGCCGAAGCGTCGTTTCCATTTACGGCGCGGCTCGCCTGCTTCTTGGCGAAAGACGGCTTGATGTCCTGCTCGCGATCGTCCTCATCCTCGTCGTCCGAGGCTCCACCAAGAAGGGCAATATCCTCCCCGCTGTAAACCATACACTCCAACAACACGGGGATGATCTTGTCGAGGTAGGGGGTCAGAGCACGCCAAAGGTCGTCGTGCTCGCCGACGGCCAACCAAAACTCGGCGGCCTCGCAGGCCAAATCTTCGTCGTCGCTCTTCTGTTGAGTAATGATGTAATCGACGAGGCCGGCGATGTGCGGCTGCAGCTTATCGGGACGGGTTTCGACGAGCGAGACAAAGGCGTGGCAGACTTGGCGTCGCACATCGGGGTTGTCGTCGCTTGAAAGCACAAAGAGGTGGTTCAATAGGCTGTCAATGTTGTTGAGCATAGCCTGGGACTTCCGCGGGGTGAAGACATTGATGGCAGTCAGAGCCTGGGCGCGGACCTTGGGGAGCTGGCTCTTGGTCGCTTCAATGAACTTTGGGAGAAGGTAGTTGAGGGGTCGCTGGCCGTTGTGCTCGCGCTCGAGGACCTTGACGTTGTCCTCGCAAATCTTGGCCATGGCAGACATGGCACCCTCCTGAGCCTCGTTGGACACCTGGCCGTTTTCGTTGGTGATGAGACTGAGAAGCTGAGGGAGTAACTCGGGCCAGCTCAGAACACCGCCTCTTCTCACAATCTCGGTCGCGATGTTGCCGGCGAAGTTGCGGATCTGGGAGTTCTTGTCCTGGATGCCCATGGGCACAGCCATCCTGACGAGAGACAGGCTGCTCTCGGGGATCTGCTTGTAACCGGAGCGCACATTGTTCTTCAGCATCATGGCGGCGGCGCATCGCACCATATGGTAGTCTTGAGCGGAGAATTGAACGCCGGCGGGGGGCTCGGGGCTGGAAAAGAGGTAGGCAAGGTAGTTGTTGATGTCGGGCGACGACTTCGCCTGGGTGAGCATCTAGGCATGACGGGTCAGTATGGTGTTGATCAAGAATTGATTGGGATGCTCACAAGCTCAGCCTGCTTCTGCGCATTCTTGTCGAAGCCGCTCAACGAGTCCTTGAGACAAGCGGCCAGCTGGCTCAAGGACTCTGGGGCCGGCTGCCAGGCCATGACTGGCGCCGATGGGGGATTCGAATTCAAAGGAGGGTAGGAAAGGTCGGAATCGGAGGGAGGTCCGGCGACAGTGTATGGTGTCGGTCGGTTCGAAGTGTTTCCCGGTGCGAAATCGCGGAGAGGGGCAATCGTTGAAGTTGTTCGCCCAGGAGGCAGCAGATACAGTACGCCAATGACACTGGGAAAGAACGGTGGCAGTGGCAGTGGCAGCAGTAGTGGCAGTGGGCGTCGACAATAGCAACCGGGCTGGCGAATGGTGGGGTCACCCTGTCAGCTATTTTTTCGCGATAACTATGGTGCGGCGGAGAAGCGGGTAAGGGAATGGCCCTGTGGGCGCGCAGGAGCTGCAGCCGCTGCGCAGTGCGCGGTGCGATTGGGCAACTTGGGGCCGCGACGTGGAAGGTACGGACAGGCCTTGGGTACTCCCATCCCGTTTAGCAGCACGGGTCAGATCACTACAGCACCACTAGCGCTTTAACACTGGTAAGGCGCTTCGCTTGTGAGGAAAGTAGTCGGTACCTCTGCTTTTCCGCGTCTGTTCTCAACAGCAATACCCAAATTCGCGGCGCATTGTCTGTGAACCTTATGAATACTGGAAGGACAAAAAGCTACTACTAAATTTAGCCGTGCCTTGCCTCTGCTGTCTGCAGCAAAAGTCTACTGTGGTTGTTGTGATTTGTGGTAGTGGTGGTGGTGTGTAATTGGAATTGGCGACGGCGACTTTGCATTTCCCGCCCCAATCATAAAGATTTGCCCGTAGTGCAGTGCATTGGGTGCCGTAGGTACTTCAGCAGCGTTAGTCAATGGTCACCTCATGTTGAATTGAGCACTCACACGTAACATAGCGTTATGTTCACAGTTCAGGGTGCAGTTGGGATGCAGTGGATGTCCAGCTGGGGTTGGGGTTTTGGGCTGGTGTCCAGCGTGCGACTACCGTACCTCATGCGGGTAAGGAGAGCGGATGACAAGCAATGAAAGACAAGAAGGGGCTGTCCGACTACCTAGAACTCCCACATTCCTCTAGCTTGCTCTCCAGCTTGCTGCCGTCTGCCACACCCATCTCTGAGCCCGTGCCCCCTTCTCACCGCTGTGTATGTGTCTTGCCGACTTTTAGTGCAGCTGTGTCTCTTGCACATGCTCGCCCGCGCTGGACTTTCCCCCTGCTTCTTCCGGCGCCCACCCAGGGGAAAAAAAAAGGTTATTGAGTGCCTGCTCCGAGCTCACTATGAAGACCTGGCCCGTGCTCCCTCTTTACCCCTCGTTTCTCCTTCGCCGACTCGCCTCAGTTGACCAGGGCAGGTGCCTTCCATGAGCTTGGTGGGGTGGGTGGTCAGTATCGAAAACGAGTTCCCGTTCAACGTTCTGAAAAGGCATAATGGGCAACCCCGACAGATTAGACCCCACCCAGGGTTCACTTTTATGTAAGACAGTGAGGGACTTGGCTGCTCTTGCTGTTTCGCAATTGGACTCTGGCAGAAGGTTTTCCAGGCTCGGATTCCTTCTCTTCTGAAATGCCATTTTGTGTCTGCCATTGGAGACAGGACGGCACGCCATCGTCCCATGCACACAAGGGAAAAAATGACAAGTAGAAGTTGCATCCCATTGGCCCCAACCGTTCCATTCCTGCATCTGTCGGCGTTGCGAGGAAAATGCAGTGGGACTCCACCGTGTTGCACAAGCAGGCAAGCTACATTTACACGCACCCACAGTGGCATAGACTGCTTGCCATCAACCATTTCTTCTTCTGTCCTTCCAAAGCCACCACCACAGTCCACCTTTCGAGCCCGCGATGGGAAGAAGCTTCCCAAGGAGAAAGGAGGCGAGGATGAAACCCATGGGTCCCATAGACCTGAGGCCGCCAGGGGCTCCCGCCCCTTGATCAAGTGAGCCGGACAGAGTTGCGGGCGGATGGTTCTGGACCAAACAGACGACGAGCCGGAACAGACTCATACTTTTGCTCCTCTCCCGAGTCACAATTCTTCTCAGGCAAAGATAAAAGAAGCACAGAGTGCTCCCAGGTTCATGGTATTACGTGCAGATCCTGTGACTTGTCAGAGCGTATCTTCGGCAAAGTTGAGCCGAACTTCTGCCACAAAACAGGACCAAACGCGACCATGTGGCCAGATGGCAGAGGACACCAGATGACCGCAGTCGGCTCATCGTAGCATTTTTTGCATTATGCATTTCAACGCAAACATCTTCCAGAAGACGTCAAAACGTGGGGCACGGGATGTCATGGCTTCAAACATCAAATCATCGGTCCAAGCGACGAACTGGTTCTTGGCTCGGAGATGGAAAGGTGTATTGGTTCATGACGACTCTGATACACAGACCACCGTGACACCCTCCATCATCTCGATGCCCCCGAGACGTCAGAAACAAAAATCAAGCTCCTGTCCATGTTGAAAGCCGCCAGCCTCGTACATGCCATGCACATGCCTTGAGAAAACCTCCCATCCCACACCTGATGGCCCGGAGCCACATGTCTGACCCGCATCGCCGACCGTCGGTCTGCCGAGACACAACTCAACAGCCCGGCACGCCGCATGTTTCCCTCCGTGTGACAGCCGCCGGCCGCTTCGGGAAGTTGCAAGCAGCCCTTGATCTGTTTTTGGCATGGCTGGCAATGGAACTAGAACCCCAAAGAATTGTGTGACCTCTCTCCTGAAAATCACCTCCCCCTTGCGCCGGCTGTGCCCAGCCGAGGCAGACTTCAGGAAACGCCGTTGACGGCCGCACGTCCCTTGAGCCTCGCCATGACGACGTCCATGACCGCGCGGAATGCTTCCATCTCCTCCTCAACCGAAAGAGACATGGCGCTGCCGCCCAGGTTCATTGAGCAACCGACGTAGACGGGCATATCGGCCCGCTTGGCGAGGAGTTTGGCCATTCGTGTGGTGAACTCCAGCGTCGACTCTACCGAGTAGATTGCCGTCGAGAGGGGCTGGGCGGGTTCGAGTCTCTGCATCTCATGAGTGATTGTTCTCGGAGCGAAAGGGAACGTACGTTGGGAAGGGCATAAACGAAGGAGCCCAGTGATGCTGTCGATGAGGGCTCATCTTGCGTTGTTGAGGTGAGGAAGAGGGTGGCGACTTTGGCCTTGATGGTGAGATGAATGTGAATGCGGGTATCAAGAGAGTGAGGAAGGGGTATGGAAAGCTGAGTGACGCTGCTCGACGACATTTTGCTTGTTCTGTGAGTCTCTGGGCTAGGTCGAGCCGTCTTCTCCTTACACAAGTGAGGTTGTAATGTAAACGCTGATGGAGGTCAGTGACCGGCTCAGTGCGTTGCCTCAGCTACACTGTGTAGATACTGTGCTTGATATCCCAACCAGCGCGTATGCGCAACAAGATATCGTGGTGGTTCTACCTGGCCAGGAATTCAGTCTGAACTTTTGCTTCGACAACATTCTTCTATCCTACTACACTGAAAGTTTCCGGCTTCCTCTTTTGGGAAAGCCGTCCTGTTAGGTGTACTGACCCAGCTTGGCAAAATAAGATTTCTGTCAATATGAACAACTTTGCCTTCGATTCTCAGCACATACGACCATACCCACTGGAGAATTCGGGATCCCGTCCGCTCTCCCATAGACAAGCCGGTGAGGGTTGGAGTAGTAGTCGGGTCGGTGACGACCGGCGAATGCCCGATGTTGTATGTTGTGTTTTTTGCTATTTCCAATCGAAGTGTCTGTGGATTCGTTATACGCCATCAGGAGTGCTAGCAAACCTGTCGTGAACAAGGCAGAACTTGTTCGAAAGCTGACTAGGAGGTTGCTTGAATTATGCTGCTTCATTGGGGGGTGGTGTGGCCAAGTGATACCTATTTAACCCGGTAGGCGGAGTTCTCTCTGTCTCTCAGCAGATGCCGGAACTCCAAACATTGGCAGTCATGACCATTGCCGTATTTTTCGGTTTCTAAGCCGGTTTTGTACCAGAGTCCTCATCACGGAATTCCTTAAAAGCGACAGCCACCGCACGAGAAGATCTCTTTCTAGGTGCTGGAAGCTCATACACAATGGAAGGCGGGGGGCAGTGGATCCATCTACCTAAACTACCATGAGAAAAACGCACTCTTCGTAGTCCGTGGGTTTTCAAATCTTCCTTTCGTAAGTGAAGTAACGGCGATGGAGACTTTCCAGTCAAATTAGCTAAATGCCCTGTTCCCGCAGACGCTTGACCACAGTCCAGAGACCATACCATACTCTCTAATCCCGCGTATTGAGGGCCGCTTTGGCCACATGTGAGAAGCACATTCTTCTCACCGCGTTGCCGATTTGCAGCTTCAAGAACGATCTCGGGATAGCAGAACAACCGCCTTATAAAGTGTAAGAGGTCTAGCTTCTATCATCGTCTTCCGTCCGTAGGAAAGACGTGTCCGGGAGAATGTACAATACAATACAGACGTAATACAACGTCGATACCGATGAGGTCAAGCCCTCCATCTGGAGCATCTTTTCTTTGATCCCAATTCACTCTGACTTGACATCATCATCTTCAGACCGCACCTCAGAGTGAGTCTCGGACTGCATCTCAGCCTCCGACTGCTCCACCTCTTCAACCACCTCCTTTACAGAAGCAGCCCTCGGAATCCTGCTAAAAACAGCCAGGAACCCACCGCCAATGACCAAAGTACCAACCTTGGGCCGACACACAACCCCCTTCGTCCCAGCGTTGGCCGCCTTGCGAATATCGACCAACTTCACATCCCAATGCCGCCCACCAAGCCCATCCTTGAATCCCGTCTCCGAATTCGAGGTCGAAGTCTGCAGCTCCACGACCCGGTCCAGAACCAGCGGCTGCTCACTCTCCTTGGCCCAAACCACGAACTCAAGGATCTGCGTGATGGAAGGGTAGAACACGACGATCTTTCCGCCGGGCTGCAGCGCCTCCACAGCAACGTCCGCATGATCCTGCGACGCCGGCAGATCCAGGATTACGTGCGCGAGGAACGGCTCTCCTCCGTTCTGCGATAGTCGCGAAGAGAGGTACGATCTGATCGTGCTGACGTGGAAGTCGACGTCGAGGAGGTACTGCCCTCTTCGAAAGCGGCGAACGAGACCGTGAGCCATGCGTGATGATGTCGGGTTGACGTCGAGGGTGTGTATGATGGCGCGGCGGCTCGCGACGTGCTTCTCGCGCAGCGAGGCGAGCTCCGGGTCCGAGATATCCAGCGCGTGCGGAGAATGCGCGTATTCCAGTGCATCCTCGTCCTTCACAATCTTTCTCGGAAGACTGTTCTTCTCGTACGGCGCCGTACACAGCGCTTCACGCAGCTGCGGCGGCGTAGGCGGATTCGCGCCGTGGATTGCCCTCGCGAGGTGCAGCGTCAGCGCGCCCATTCCCGTACCCGCTTCGAAAATCTCGACCGGCGGACCGGCGTCGAAATCGGGGTCCTCTCCGGGACTGGGGAGGTTGATGTCGAGGAAGGAGACGATCATGTTGGCATCCTGAGGGTAGATCTACCCCGTACCGTTCAGCGGCCTTGTTTTTCTCTTCGTCCAGTGACACGGGTGGGCTTCATACCGGCGTCGCTACGCGGAACGAGTTTGCGACGTATTGCGCCAAGGAGACTTCTTGGAGCTTGACATCTCGGCCATCGGTATCGGTTATGGAGTCGGTGAAGGTCTTGCCGATGATGTCTGATCCGTTCACCTTTGCGCCATAGTTCAGCTTAATCGGCGTGCCGTGGTGTAGGGGAGGCGAAAGGTGGAATTTTGCTTCGCGGGTGCCTCGTTGGCGCAAGACAATTACATCGTGTTCTAGGCGGGTTAGCAGGTTGTTGGTTGTGAAGATTCGGACACAACCTTTGATGGCCCGACTGGAGCTGCTGAAGCGGTAGAACGGCCGCTTGATATGCCTCGTTAGGCCCAATGGCCGGATTCTGGGTGGCATCGTAGAATACCGGTTTCAACTTCGATATCAGCGCAGAATTTCCGCGTTTGGAAGCGGAATGTTGGTGCGCTCAATCCCTGTAATTGCATTTTATGCACTTAAGTAAGGTATCTATCTACTAATATCCCAATGCAGACTTCAATCCCAATCATGCCTTCAATCCTCGGACGACTTCCTTCTTCATCGTCGTTTTCCGTCAGATCCATCCGTCGTTGTCTGTTGGTTATCCTTTATAATCTTATTTAAGAATCGCATCGGCCACGCTGCTTTTGAGTAGATTGCCCGCCACAAACTTTCTGCTCGCTACAAAGATAAAGCCCCTTGGAAATCATCCAAAATCCTGCCTTTTCCATTTACTGTCTTATCTTGCCAGAAAGAGGTTCAATGCTCTGGTGATCCCTTCGCAAAAGCACCGAGCTTCCTCCGCGACCTGCCCTTGGTTCTCCCGTAGGAGTCTTTCATTTCCCCTTCCTCTCCTAGCAGTGCGCCTCAAAACCTCATCCTTGTGAGCGGCCTGTAGCTTCAGCTTTCTCTCTTCCCAAAGTTTGACCTCGGGCTTCCTTCTGGCCGTCGGTGTAAATGCTGATGGCTTCAATCGGGTCAAGAATTGTATCAAAGGCTTCGATGATTTGATCCTCAGTCGGCTTGCATGCCGGAACATCATCCGCGTGATCGGTGATGGCAGAGATGGTGTTGAAATTGCAGGAGTCAACAGCAGGTGCATCAGTCTCAGCGGCGGAAACTGCACACTTGAGTGCCATTGTCGGTTGACTGCATTGAATTGCCCCTTGCCACAGCGAGGTTCCATTCGGGCTCTCGAATTTCGCCCCATTCCGTGTGAGGACGTAAGCAGCATCGTACCGACCGTTGCAGATAGCCAGATGCAGAGGTTTTTGGTGAACATTGAAGGGGCCCTCTCCATCGCTGTCGCGGCAGGGACATAGGTTGATGGATGGCTGGTTGATGCTGACGCCATGGCTGATCAACCAGCTGACGACCACAGCTTGACCCTTGACAACGGCGAGGTTCAAGGCGCTGTATTGTCGTACATATAGGTTCCTGAATAAGTCGCCGAGGAAGGTTATTTGGGTGTCTTCGGTATCCTGATTCACGCCTTCCTTGGGTTCACCGTCTTCCGTCTCGGTATTCTTGGTGGAGGCGACCTGCGCCTCAATCTCCTCACGCTGCTCCTTAATTCTCTTCTTCTCTGCCTTTGCCTTCTTCATCAAGAATTTCTCCTTCGCTTCCGAAGGTTGCTTCTTGTTGCTCCAAATCACCCGTAGGTGCTGACCGCGCTCCCGAAGGATCTCGAGGTTCTCCATCTGGCCTATCTCGGCAGAGTGAAAAAAGCCTTGTGCTTCTGCTTGCGGACTGCTTCCGAGCACAGAATCGGACTGTCGATGGCATTCAGCTGACGGTTCATCTGGCCAAGGATGCGAGGCCGCGGATGTCCTTGACCTCCTCCACGATGCAGAGCATTAGCTCGTTTGACAGTTTCTCGAGGGCAGCCATTGCTGCTGTCGATCCTAGTTCTTTCGATGTCGATAGGGTCGTGGAATGTTTTGTTCGTATTGCACTTGATTTATACTCTGCCAAAAACAGAGGAATAGTGGGTGGGTGCGAGTGTGAGGTTCCCAGCTCTTTATGGCAGCGAAGTGAAGTGAGTGAAGTTAGTCGCTTCCAAAAATGAAGAGGAAGGAACAACCGAACTCATAAGCACTTTAGACAAGAGCTGGCAAACGCAAAAATTTCTCTGCAAGAGACGTCGGCGCATTGAAATCTTTTCATGGACTAAAAATGGTTGCTAAAACTCCCATCGTATTAAGTCAACATATTCTTCCTGCTCACAAGCTGAAGCGATAGTGTTCACGAGGCTTTCCAACGTTGAAAAGGCCACATACGAGGCAGTCTTCTCTCCGACACTTCCTTTTTCCACATTCGCAGCACTCCTGAAGCGCCTCTTGCCAAATCAGGAACCCCTCGGGTGACCATTGGTGCGCGCGACCCGGGCCCCCTCATTAAGCAAGACTTGAGCAGCTCCATATCTTTGGTGACTCAAGGTCAAGTCCATTGCTATTCCGGGTCTTCTACCAAAACAGCCGTATGGTTTTTCATCTTCATCATCTCTACTCATGGCGCTAGTGCTGACTTGCACTGACATCTCGAATACGGATGCGCCGTGTTGTAAAAGCCACTCGACAACATCCGGTGGCCGTTCTTGGCGGTATGATGGACAGCGGACTGCTTCTTGTGCGCCCAGTAATTAAGAGCGCCGTCTAGGCCACTTTCAATTATCTTGAACAAAAACAGGTTTCGGTTTACCCAATATTTGCCGGAAGTGTCGCACAACGTTTGGACTCCGCTAGCGCGCAGGTTTTTCCCGGATGCCCTGAGCAGGTGCAACGTCCACAATTGGCCCTTTGCGGCTGCCCATATGATTGCATGATGTTTCTCTGCCCTTCTCGTATTGCGAACTTCCATCCGATACAACAGTCGTATTGCGATGACATTCGAGCAGCGGCTGGCTCTGGCGAGAGACGCTAGCTCGGTAAAACCGAGGTAGCGACCGATCTGCAAGAGAAGCTCAGCGGGAAGGCTGTTGGACTTTGCCCTCTGATACAGCAGAGGTGTTTCAGTGACCTTGAGGCGGCGTTAAGCTCTAACGAGAGATGCTAGATCAGGGAAGTTGTGAAGTCGGCCAGCGCGAACAAGAAGCTCGTTGGGAAGATCTTTCGGTGTTGCCATTTTATCTTTCGTTGTCAGTACTCGACTGTTCCGAATGCTTCCCCAAGTGAACGACTTTTATTCTCCGTTGCCACCTTGTTCTCTGATGCCTTCTTTTCGCCTTTGTTGCTTTTGCTGCGATTGGTGCTGCCCTCTTCCCACAGCTGCATTTCCGACCTGGATGCTTCAGTGCCTACTGCACATTCTTGGCTTATGAATATGAGTGGCAGATCGTGAGCCTCCATTACTGAGGTGGGTTGAGATGGGTGAGAGGTTAAGTGGTCGTTGGGAGCCCGGGTAGAAAGTCTGACACAGCGCAAGAGTATCCTAATCTGCCTGGAAAGGCAAGAGCATTCGAGAATGTTGCGCCTTGATCTGGCCATCTGAACGTATCTGCGATATCCAGCTTCGCTAACGCGGGTAGTTTCTACGCCTAGCAAGTTCCAATACTTAGTTATCATGCGAGGCAGTTTGATCACGACATTCCTTCTGATCCCGTACCCCTAAAAAGTATCTCTTGCTTTGCAAAAATCTCGTTGAGGACCATCATCGCGTTCTATGAGGTGTGAGACCGTCAAGCACCAGATCGCAGCATCATAAACGCCAATTCCAGTCACAAAACGTTACTGTCGCGGGCTAATATCGACATGAAGATGCTAGGATTCCTTCCACATTGCTGTGCACTGTACAGGGAACTTGCAAGCCTGGCCATCACAGCTTTCAAGGACGGGATCAACGGTAAATGAGATGATTGGCTACCTACCAAGCTTTCTGCTTGAGGTTTGATTTATTGCAATCGCAGGATATTTCAGGAAAGATACCACTGAAAGGCAGGATTCATGATATTAGATGACAGTCATAATAATTTTGTCGAATTCGCTACCAAAGATTGGAGGGGGTATCTCATGCCATGCAACGCTAAAGGACAGTCCAGACAATCCAACGCATTTTCATCATCGTGTCGCGCTCGTTCATTCTTTTTTTCTCATCATGGCCTCCCAATCCGCCAGCGCTTCTTCGTTTGTCCCTGTGAAAGTGAAAGAAATCAAATGTCCGAGGGCACAATTGCCTTACAAGAGGAAGAAAAAAAGGGGAAGAAGCGCAACGGCTCAGCCATGACATAATTGCTCATCCCTTTTCCTATTCATATTCCCAAAATGGTGTGTGTCCGGTCAGTCAAGCGCTGCTTGTCTTTCCATCTCGTATAATCCTATCGCAGATAAGGCATAACAAGAAAGGAGTAAAAAAACCATTAAACAGACATTCATGTTGTCTTTGTACTTTTGTGGTGATGAAGAGAGAAGGGGGGAGGTGTTCCGTGCCTCGGCGCAGACGAGTACAGGGGGTTCTGCGACCCGATACTATGGAAGTACAACTGTCGCCAGTAGAGAGTTGTATATATACGGAAATAGATAGCATTGGGATAACCCGAATACCCAGTCAAGGGGTCGGGTGGGTTCGCAAACGCCGTTCTGTGTTTACCGGCTGCTTTGCTTGGGTGTGTAAGGGGTGGTTTTGTAATAGAGAGGAACACCGAGTGGTGTCACGGATGGGCTTGCGCCCTCTTGAATCTTTGATGCGAACTTCTTTCCTCTTGTTTCGAAACCTGATAATAATGCCGTTCGACGAAAGAAATCAGGGGGATAGTATGATAATAGAAAACGAAGGCCATAAGACGCTGAAATAGTAGAAGAAACTCCCATCAGATACTCGCAGTGCGGGACCTCTCGGGAATCCGCGCGTAGCAAACCATCAGCTTGAAGCTGGTCCGCCACTCCTCGCATTCCTGAAGCAGCGCACGATCGCCCCAGATGCTTCGACTGGTGGCGGTACCTGCAGCGCTCTCGTAGCAGCGGCTGTACCACCACCGGCCGACCTTGGCAACCATCTTGGTAATGTTCTCGTCTGCCGAGTCGCCGTCGTCATTCATCATCTCTGCCAGACTGCGAACTTCTTTGGCTTTGCGCGTGACTGGAGGCTTGCTGCCGCTCTCGGATCGAGAGACGACACTTGCTACCGGGACGCCGACGCGGCAAGTCTTGATGTCTGTAAAGCCCTTCCTTCCGAGGAGACGAAGGATGAGGTCTGAGCTCGAACCGATAGAGATCTCAGGATTGCGCTCATGGATGCGCTCCTTGAGACGACGAATGGTTCGTCGGCCGCGGTTGCCCATGTTATTTAAGTCAACGTCGAGGATGGACAGCTCCAGGTAACCTCCTGGCTTGAGGACGCGACGGGCCTCGGAGACAATATTGCGGTAGTGCGACTCGGGGGCTGCGGCGGGGAAGCGGAAAACTACCGAGGTGAAGCTCTCAGCTCCGAAGGGAAACTTGGCAGTTTGTGAGAGGTATTGAATTTGATGATGGTTCGGGGGGCTGAGGGGGAAGCTGGAGGAGTTATTGTGCTCATCCGGGAGAGGTGCACGTGGGGAGAGGTTGAAAAAGGTTGCGGCGGGATAAGTTTCTGCTGCGTAAAAGGACCAGTCGTCGTTACCAAGTCCGTCAACGACTAAAATGGAGTGACGCTTGAGAGAGCCGACAACATCAACAAGTTGATCGCGGGCTGGAGAGAAGAGAACGTGGCCAAAAGAGAGCCATTTTGACACCGTCATGGAACCAACCCTGAGATTGACCTGAGACAGTGGTGATTCGTCTTCGGAGGACTTGCAACTGGATACGGAATGACGGGATCTGCGGGAGGAGTTGCTGCTCCGCTGTGAGGTGATTGTGGCCTTGCGAGCTAGCTCGGTGGACTCGCGGTCAATTGCACTCGCAGGAATTTCGGCGACGGGAATAAGGGTGAAGGAGTTGTCTTCGGGCTTGAGTGCAAAGGCAGCCTTGAGACGTTCGGTCATGTCAGCGCTGTAAACGCTGGAAGATGTGGCGGTAAAATTTCCCGGCTTCTCGAGTGCCTTCGGGGGAACGATGGTTGGGGATTCCAAAGGCTTAAGAGACCTCTTCGAGAGTCTACCGTCTCGTCCTTCGAGATGGAAAGGAATGCCTTTCGAGGATGTTGCCGAAGGTGGAACTTCGCCGATGAGATCATTGTATTCGTCCCAGATCTCATCTTCCACGAGAGGTGCGTTCGGGTCGGGAACGTATACCATAGCGTCCGCGAGCGTGTACATGCCGCCGCTGGAAGAGGTGCTTGTTGTGCACTCAGAGTTCTTGCGTGGGGAGAAGGCAAGGAATTCACGGCCGATCTGGACCATCTCGGGCGTCTTGACAGGCACCAACGACGAGCGAGGATCTGAGTTAGTATCACGGCTGGTGGCTGCGGACTCCCCACGGGACAGCTCAGGAGTAGACAGCTCAGGGGGGCTTGGGCCAGAGGCAACGGAATCAGGGTCGAAGCCTGCAGCTTGCGGTTGCAGACTCAAGCTGATTCTGTTGAAGGGTCGGGAGAAGCTTCTCGACGACGTGTGTTCGGGTCGGGAATTGGCCACTTTTGGAATCCGGCCAACTTGTGGTAGACGACTCGGGCGTGCTTCGGCTGGCTTGGCTGCGTTGGAATGCGAAGTCTGGGTCTTCATGGACCGAATGGCGGGGATCGAAGTGCTCTTGGCTGAAGCGGAGTTCCTCCGCGCTTGCGACGACTTGGTCGGCTGAGCAAGTCTCGACAAAGATTCTCTCCTCTGGTCTTGGCTTGTCGTTGAAGACCGCCTCTCTTTGATGGGTGTCGGGGAAGGGAAGTCAGTCTCCTTCATTGGTGGCGGCGAGGGGAGGTCAAAGACCGCTGCCTCTCGAAGAATTTCCTCAACGTCCGGGGGTCCAGAATCCTCCTGTTCAGAGCCATCCATCATCGTGTAGAAGGCCACTGGTTTATGCTGCACAACCTTGACGGTGGCAGTGACAGGAACAGTTTCAGGTTCCTTCTTCTTGCCTGGCTGGCTCTGAGAACGACTGAACCAATTCCACTTCTTTGGCGATCGGGTTCGTTTCGTCAGCTTCTTCGGAGGCGTCGCTGTGGCTGCAGCAATGCGTCCACGAATGACCTCTCGATGCTTCTCAAATTGAGAATCATCCGACAAAATGGTCGTATCATGGCTGTCGATTGACGGGGCCGAGATGCCAGACGTGTCGATTGGTTTGGGAAGCTTGAGGGGGCTTTGATCAGGAGAAGTCTTCAACCTTTGCATCGACCTCCTGAAAGCCAAGGTCGGCTTCATCGTAACTGCCTCAGAGTCGCTGCTATCAGAAGGGCGGCGGTGACTGAAGGAAGGAGGACGGCCACGTGGAATGGCCGAAGTAGCTAGACCAAAACGCCCAGTGCTAGAAGTAATTGATGTTTCTGACGCATAGCCTAGGCTCTGGTTACTCTCTGATAGAGGCAAGTCTACGCTGTCGTTCCGATTCTGGACAACACCACCTCCGGAGATGATCACCGGATTCATGCGATCCAGCAAAAATGTGTCTGTGGTCTGACTGCTGCCGAGGCTGTCCTGAGAAGATGAAGGCCCCGCGTTGGCGCGTGCCAAGTTGGTGGACGAGCTTCCACTTCTTCTTCGACTGCCTCCGAGACGACCGTAGCCTTCGTGTCCAGTGCCAGCAGCAGGACCCTTGCGGGGTGGTCTGTCTTTCTTGTCGACCTGGGTGACCTCCGGGGCTGTCTTGCGACGGCCGAAGAATGGGAAGCGGCTGAAAGCGGAAGTTCCGGGGCTAGGTGTTCGGGTCGTCCGCTGATCCTTTTTCTGGGTTCCTGAAGGAGCAGGTCGTGGTGCCGGCGTAGCTTCTCTCCCTACTGGCAGGCGAGACTGTTGTGGCTCAGGATATGACAAGGGAGTGACGGATCTCGAAGACACCGGTCCCTCAGGTCGCCTGTCGACAGACAACGAGGTAGACGATAAATTGCTGTGAATGATGGGCAGCGGTCCGAAAAATTGTGACTGCAGATCCGGAGTGTTTTCTCTGCTTGGCCGGGACGGTGGTGTCTGACGAGGCGAGGCACTTGGCATCAATTGTGGAGGAGACTGAACAGGCGAAGGTGGTGCCATAACTGGCATGGTCGGCTCTCTGGCGGCCTTTGACGGTGACTCCTGATTTCCGGGGCTGTTGAACTTCTGCGACGACTTGCGCGGCGGCGGACTCGGCGGCAGGGGCGCCAATCTCTTCTTAGCGGAAGCCTTTCGTTCGACTTCCCGTACAGTGGAGTTTGACGATGACGATGTGAGGGATTCCCGAACCGCGGCGAGGCCTTGAGTATCGGCGCTAAATGCATCCGTCTCATTCGCGCTTCCGGCTCTTCTCCGGGTCACCGGTGGCCGAGTTACGGCCGGACTCAATTGTCTCGTTCTGGGCGTAGGGTTTCGCATCGGAATCACTAGTCCTGGTGACTGTGACGACAAAGACGTGGGAGTAGTGTCTCGGCTGTAAGGACCGGGACCGGGCGACTCAGAGAATCTCGTTGAAGGGCTTCCACTGAAACCACTCATCTGGCTGCTCGTTCCGGAAAACACGGGCGTGGGAGGGGGAAGGTCGTGGGTTGCGAGCCTATGCAAGAAGTCGACGCTGGAGCCCTCAGAAGAAGTGGAAGGCCTTCCGCTAATTTCTCTATAGCGATCCAGTTCGGGATAAATCGTTACGGCCTGAGCTTGAGTCTTGGGCAGGTCGACAACATGGGCGATTCGAATTTCAGTTGGGCTTTCGGTGATGCCCCGGTCGAAGTGCATACCGGGATCGAGCGAAGACCGTGATCGAGGTACAGATGGGGATGAGCTAGTTCTCGTGGAATCGGTAGAGCCATGACTTAGACTCGGGATCTTCCGTGCGACTGATGACTTTTTCCTTTTGAGGGCGTTACGTGGCTTGGGGGTGGTTGTTTGTGACCGTCCTGAAATCGATGAACCCGCCATGGTCGGGGCTTGGCTTGGCCTCTCGGAAGCTGTATTGTTCGAGCTCCATGATTGCGTCTGATGAGGTAACGGAGGTCGGTTAGAAGGTGCCGGGATAGATGGACGTCTTGCCGAAGCCTGGGTTTCTCTCGCAGGGTTGATTTGAAGTTGGTTCGGCTGTTGAATCGGGATTCGAATGTTGTTCCCCTCTCTGCGTATTCTTCTTCCGTCTTCCTTGGCTTCCGTTGCTCTTCTTGCTCGAATCTGTTCATCTGGACGAGTCGGCAAGCCGGAACCCATGCGGAGGGTTGCCATGATGTCCTAAGAAATTTGCGGGGCCTGTCCACCATAATCCAACCGATCTCAAAATCTCATATTCAGTTCAATTGGGAGAATGCCTGCCCAGAAGTTAGCAAAGGGCGTTAATACGGGGACGGGAACAACCTGGCAGAACCCAGCTAGCCAAAGATTAGGTACTGACCAAACTGGGTGGGACGGATCAGAGACGGGATCACAAGGAGCAGAGGACAAAATTCCCACAGTCCAGAAAGGTTGAATAACAGGCAACGATGGAAAGTATGTCGAGCAATCCCAGGTCTGCTGGGATGTAATGCCGAGCACAGCCAGGGGAAGGAGATGGTGTTTTATGAAAAGACCGATCAGAAGCACAGCAGCTGGGAAAAGAAGAGTCTCCTGGGACAAGTAGGGAAAGACAGATGAAAAAATATGGTCAATAGGGAACGCTGGACGCGGGAGAGGGAAGCGGATTCCGAGCTGAGATGGTGAGGTGTGGTGGAGGGCTGGTGGGAGGTTGCGCGCGTCGAGGGAAGCCGATTCGACTGGGGGGTTGTGGTGGTGGTGGAGGGGTTCAGAGGGATCCTCGAGATGGTGGGGAGAAGCCGCGACTAGATAGCAGAGTTGGCGTCGTCGGGGATATGAGCAGCCAGCCTCTACGATGACGAAGAGCTGATGAATTTGCTTTGGTCTGTGACTGACTTGGCGTCTGGGGAAAACGAAGCCGTTAACTTTGACTCTAGAGGATTGGGGGAGAGTCGATATTAGTGGGAGCCAGATCGCTAGACCCCAGGTAGGCAGTGGCAAAAAAGGGCAGGGCAAGGCAAGGTATCATATGGCAGTTGATAGACGATACACGGAGGAAGAAAAAAGAAAGCTACAGTAGCAACGGCCAAGTCGGGCAAAGAAGGCAACATCGGATTGTATATATTGCGTGGGTTGGGTTAAGTAACAAGGCATCTATGTCTCTTTGGCATTCTTTTTGCCTGAGCTGGCTTCCTGGAAACCAGACGGCGTGAATGGACAACGACGTCGGCGAGCGGGCAGGGGTATGACTAGCAAGAGGATTGCGAGGAACGATATGTAACGAGTACATGCAACATGCAATGGAATTCTATGTCTAGGAGGCGTATGTATCTGGGCCGCATCTGCACCTGCAGCTGCTGATGGACTGGAGTGCTATTCTTTGCGCGTGGCGTCTGAACCCTTGCCTTGACTGCGTAGATTCTAACATCGAGCGTGCAGCGGTCAGGGAAATAGGAATCATGGGCCCCAGTCAGGTGAGCTGCTGGAAACGCCGAGGGCGGCACTCTGGGATTGGGCATTGGGGACAGGGAACGCGCGCAGGAGGCAGCAGATCAGACAGCGATATGCGCCAGTCACGATGTTGACTCATCTTCTGGACAGAAGCGATGGTCTAGGAAAGGGAGAGCACTGGACAGGGACTCGATGCGAACTGCTACCACCTCTGGGGCTCTGGGTCCCGTCTCTCTTCTGCAGACGCACAGGAGCAGCAAGACACAGCTACGGGTGACGAAGGAGGGGCAGAGACATGGGGGGGGGGGCTAGGCGGAGGAAGAGACGCTGAAAAGAACGGCCTGTACAGGGTACGGAGAGTAGACGGAGGGGACGAGAAGAGGAGACCCAACGGCTGGCGGCAATCTCTGTGAGGCGTGCGACTGCTAAGCTGCGCCGCGCTGCGGGATGGCACTCGCCCTGGAGTCTGCATACACGGCTCGTCCTATGAGAACACCAAGAGGCATTGAGAAGGCATCTCAAAGACGCTATTGGGCCGCAACCCCTTGTCTGGCCCTTGCCCGGATTCGGGGTCGTCTGCATCTTCTGGGATGCCGGGGTTCTGGGGGTAAAGAGCAGGGTAACGGGCTCTGAATTCGACGTGATGCCCTTGGAGAGCGACAGAGGGGTACAAGCGAGAGACGAGACAACTTGCGATGGATGGCAGTACAGAGTGGACTGCAGTGTGGAAGGATAGATGGATGGAGAGACGAAATGCCATCATAGCCCTCGACGTCGACGTGGCTGTGCTTACCGCCCGTCTGTCCACGCTACCGCTACTGCTACCGCTACCTCACCGACGGCGGGCGCGGTAGTTTCTTTTGGGTTGGCAAATGGCACGGGACCGAATTGACGCTGAAGAGACTGGATGGCGGGGCCAAAATGTCTAAGCAGGCGGCTGGGAACGTCACTGAAGCACGAAGGGGATGGGCCGCCCCGCCATGTCGAGTGAAAAAGACGGGAGGAAAGCCAGAAAAGACATGTGTTCGTGTGAGTAAGAAGGCAAATTTCAATAGACGTGCTGTTATCGATGGAGAGTGCAGGGATGAGGCTAGCTGGTATGGCCGAAGACATGGAGCACGCTGAGCAACTGTTTGTGAATGGAAAAACAAAGTTGGAGTGCGACTGGACGCAATTAACCGCGAATGGTCAAGCGGCCGGAAGAGGGGAGAACCTACATCCTCCGTACAAAAGCACCAGCCCCCGAACGGCACTAGCGCAAATGCACTCGGTCTTTTGTACCTATGTCAACGGGTCCCCACGGCTCGATTGGAACGTGCTCATCTGGGTCTCTCACCTTACGCCTCCACCCGGCTCCGGCCTTGGGAACTCTTGCACACCTCAATAGCCTCTCAAGACCATGCCATCTCTAAATCGATGGGCCCCAACCCACTCTGAACTGCCGATGGGAGCCCTCACGTAGACGAGTCGATACCTAGTTTATTTGTCAAACTCTTCAACTACCTTCCTGTGCGTTTCTCTGCATCAGCCTCTTCTCCTTGACTGTCATTGTCAACGACAATGGCAATTAGCAGCTGCTCATCGAACCGCCTGCTACCGGGAAACGCAAGTAGAATCGTTTGATTCACCAGCGCCGAGGACCGTCGTCAACATGTCATCTATCAATGATCCACCGCTTGTCTCTCTCTACACTGCCTGAGAGGCCAGGTTTCTGCATGTCTCACTCCTGTACCACCCTCCCGAGTCATCACTGATCGCCCACGCTACCGATACGCTTTCACGCTTGCCCCACCTCCCGCCACTGCCCGGCGCTTGTTTTGCGAAATCCTCCTCGGCCTTCTGTCCTAGATAGAGTCAACCCAGAGAAATGGTGTGGACGGCTCGCGCGGGCTCAAAACACAGACCAGTCCACCCCACTCGAGATACCAGATTTTGATATTATCTGTCGACACTCGCAGGAGAGGGAGTGTTGAGTCGTCTTGACAGCATTGACCTAATTTGCTCTGATTTCTCAGGCTTATTCCTGAGATGAACTAACACCGGAACATCGCCTGGGTGCTTGCTCATTGACCTTACTTGATCGAGAGACTCACAGAAGGATCGCCAGAGGACCCCGCGATGAGGACCCAAACGGCCTTCACTGGTCGTCAACCTTGGCACAGATATTACTGCACCGGAAGCCTCGACGACGCGCCGTCGAACCAACAAGCGAGGGGCGCCAACAGCGACAGAATGCGGTCTTTTGTCTTTACGTCGAATAAGAACACTGGCGATGACGACCTAGGCCGGTCCAGTCTGCTTGATGGCGCACCCTCTCGAGTATCAGCCTGAGTCGAATCCCCCAAAAATCCGCGCCGGATAGACTATGGATTCAAGCTATTGTCGCGAAGTACCAACCGACAAGTTTTGTCTCCGGCTCGGCGGGCAAAGATACGCCCACAAAGTCTGTCTGTTTCGCCTGCTTACCACCACATCTTCTGATGAGGATCTGTCGCGCCAGCAACCAACTCGCAAGCCTGCAGCTTCGTGAGTCTTGGGGGCCCGGAGTTGTACACAAACTGCAGAAAGAAGCCATTTGGAAGACTTCCATTCGCAATTATCCTAAGCCATTTTCCATTTCCCAGCTCCTGTCTTGGACGGAAAAAGGGGTCGCAGATTGTCTCATCACAAATGAAGATCCGCTTCATCGTCGACTATTGCCTCCATCTCACGTAACGCATCCAACCACCAGCGATAGGAGACGCATGCAGTTTTGTTTGCTCAGTATCGAAATAATCTCGTTGTCACCATTGGTTCCGACCGAAGTGGATGTTCTGGGCAACCAAGGGTCTGATCCCTTTCCCTGTGTATGATTGGCTACGCGATATGCAATTTTGACCAATCATTTGGCACGTCCGAGACATTTTCCCACCATCCAACCCGCGTCCCTGAGCGACCATTTCCCCTCATGCATGTCTCTCCTTACCCGCAGCTCTGAGAAACGGCTCTTCACCAATGGACCGCGTGGGCTTGACGACGATATTTCTTAATCTGGACAGTCCGGATGAAACGGAAGTGATACTGGCGTCATGAGCATTGGTCAGAGTTGACCGTCTCATCTAAGGTTTGACCACTCGACGTCTCCACGAGCAAAGTTGACAGCTCCCGTCGCACACGGCTCGACATGGAACAGGTTGAGCACGGTGCTTCGCAAACATCATGTTCGAGCAGAACCGGAAAATCTGACAATCAATGGTTGACCAGAGTCCGGGACGCCTGGCTCGAAATGCCTAGTATGCAAGATAACGAGAATAGCAACAGAGCCTCGCGCGGCCCAGATCGACCCATCATCGACCCTGGAGTGGCCGTTGGAGCAGACCGCCGAAGCAGGGTGCTCGGCAGTGGGATCACGGGACATATTCACAAGGCCAGGCAGCGTGTCCATGAACGTCAGTCCGAACGCCGCGACCGAATGGCAACGCAGTCGGCAGAACGGAGCAGCTGAAACCTGCAGCTCGCCTGTGGCGATTGTCATGCGCTGGCCGCGTCTAAAACAGGCACAATCCAGGGCCGTCAACCGAACCAGCGAAAAAGCCAACTTTCGGCCGCCGAAGCGAGAGACGGCATGCAGAAAGCAACTCACAACCTGCGTGCTTGGTGGCGCGCAGAGTGACGGTAGTGAGGCAACCTGAAGCCACAAGAGCCACCTCACACATGCACTCCGCCACGCGCCTCATCCGTAACCCATGGCATCATTTGGTCGTGAGGCTGGTGACGTGGCACTCGAGACCCGCTCCGTCGGGTCTCGGGTGGCTCAGCGCCCAGGTTTGCCAACGGAGCCGGGCAGCGGGCTCGGTTGAAGCAGGAAATTCTGCGGCCTTGGGGGCTTCACCCGGCTTTCTTGCGGGATCGCAGATCTATGGCTGTGTCTCGGCCCCAAAGGTTAAGTACTCGGTACTTGCAGCGGTGAAAGGTGAAGATGGTCTCGCTGACTCCGAGAGACAACATACGAAGCCTGGCATTCCAACGACGACGAGATTGAATCACAAACGAGCCTGCAGAAGCGAAAATGGAGCAATGATAGCATTCACCTCTTTCGCCTCTGCAATGGCATCGAAAGCCTCTCAAGGCCTGTGACAACACAACTCTGGTGCCCTCGTCAGTTCTCCAATCGTAGCCGCCAAAGATCCCGCGACTGGGGGGTCTCGCTCAGGTGAACAGGGGTTTCGTTACTCTCATTGGTCTGCTGCTTATGGGACAACAGGGATGCGCAATCTCGTCCCTCAGGAGTGAGTAACGTGACGACGACGAGGTGCGAGGGGATGCAGATGGATGCGATGGATGCTGCTTCTTCATAGCCATATGGGCGGTTGGGGAAAGCAGAGATTTCAGACCCTTCTTGTGCGAGTCCGCACAGACGAAGGAGCTAGAAATAGTTTTCCGCCCGTCCCGTAGCTTTTTGTGGAAGCGGGATTAGCGCGCTGGGTGGGGTGCTGGGGACGCTTGATGAGCCCGTTATTCAGCTAAGATACTTAGGTCTTGCGATGAGGCTGGCCCTCAGTTGGTGTCGAGCGATGTGTTGGCATCATTATTACTTGCCGATTCCAGCCCTCTGTGAAAGGCGTCTAGGGGAGCTGTGGGTTCTCCAGTTCCCCTTAACCTTCTGCGCATGTTCGTTGGGTTGGTTAGTGAGGTAGTAGTATGAGTTTGACCCCGGAATCCAAGGGGCTCAATCGTGATGGCCTGCATGGCGCCTCGGCAGGAGCTCTCAATGTTGGCCTCTTCTGGACTGATTACTCGTGTTTAGACGAAACGAATGAACGAGAGTCTGCTCGTCTGCTACTGTTGGGACCAGATACTGGCAAAGAGTTCCCGTAGGGCTCTACCAACATGCGTCCCTGCGGCGTGGCTCACTTGTTGGGCCCGATAGGAATGGGACCCCTTTTGTATGGATTCCAGACAGCAGTCGTTCCTTGGTTACTTTCTTCTGGGATTCAGTAGCCGGTCGTAAAGGAGTGGCCCGCAGGACCCCTCCTTGACATGTTCACTGGATCCATGGGATGGTGTCTAAAGGAAGCTGACGCGGGCTAGTGTTGGTTTGGTCTGGAATTCAGGTGGGGACCGGGGAAGCTCGCGGATAGGATTGGTTGGCGCAAAAAGTCACCAGATCGTCATGGTCGTGCGATAGTCTGGACGACATTTCGTTGTCCTGGTGAGCTTCAGGCTCGCAAGTCTGTTATGGGACCCAGCCTCACGATCCTGTTGATTACGTCCCGTCTTTTAACTGCATGGATGTTAAAAGCATTGGTTTCGGCCTGTCTCGTTCGTTCTGCGTTTAGATCCACCTGCTGCGCATGCTTGACCCCGTTTTGCTTCGGATCCACGAGCCGTTTTTTGGCTGATTGGGCTGGCGTCCTGCCTTCAATGAGAAACAGAGTCCTAGAGTCTCTTCCAAGTCACTCGAAACTCTATGGAAAGAGGAACTTTATTAATATCCCCACTGGCACGACAAGCCAACCAAGCTGCAAGGACGATCTTTCATTAGTCGGTCCTCTTTGGGAAAGCGTTCTACTTCTGTTTGACTCTATGTGAGCTTTTTGTATAATAGTTTCCTGGAGTAATCAGATAGTGTTCATTATGTCTTAGGGATGAATACTCGGAAAAGGACGACGGCCGAGAAAGGGATGCGACTGGATATCGGGCAATGAGACAATTTGAAGCATAGGATACACTAACATTGTTCCAAAAGATCTCCCATGACGACATGATGGCCAAATATATTTCCTCGAAGCTTTTAGTTTTTTCCATTCAAAGCTGATCTATTATTCTATGATTGATAGAAAGAAAAGTCATGACTAAATTAGCCGGCGCGTGGAGCTTATAGTCGTTGATTGTTAGTACCTTGGAAATAGTATCTAAGAAGTAGATAGAATAGGCAGCCGGTAGTTTCAATCCACTACAAAACATATAAACGCCCTTTGATCCTTCTCTGAATGAGTAGAGTTCCTCAACGACACTCTGTCTGGTGCTATGGATCGCCCCCTTGAGGTCACTGTATCTACCTGTGAATCTACCACCGGATCTTCAAGTTCTACCTCTATCCTACTTCAAGACTATTGTCAGATCATTCCCGAATACATATTGATACAGAATTTTGCGGAACGACTTACGTCACACGCCCAACCCACTAACTGGTTGACGTGCTTCTTTGGCCTCCCAGACCAACGCGAGACAAGACACTTCTATACTGGGTCAATTACCTTAGCCGATTGTCCAGGCTACTTCTGTCCCATTAAAACTAGCTTCAGATGCAGTTAATTAATGGATACTATGTGAATAACGCCTAGTATCGTTAATTCTGATGCAAGAGGCGCATTTGTTTCTCAGTGCGTCAAATTGAGCAAGGCTACTAGATGATCAGAGTTGTGCAAACGATTTGCAACAAACAAGTCATTCTTGCCATTTCTCGCATTCGAGAAGAAAGCAGGTATGTCCTCGAAGCTCCATCCAAGCTCCATCATAGACTGCTGCGGATTGCGTAGTAAGCTAGTCTCGCTATAAACATTCAAGATTCTGTCTGTGTCCAGGACCTGAGAAACGTATAAACATATTAATGACCATTAAACAACTTAGACGAACGCTCACCAAGCTTGGTGTCCTCATAGTCTTAGCAATCTGGGGCCGATCTGGGCATCCGATTGGCGTCTATTGGTCCCGAGAAATAAGCATGTTTACGAAGACAGTGCCAGATGGTCCCCGGTCATGGCTTGGGAATCCGCCGACGACACCAAGTAAATGCGGTGGGGTCAGCACGCTTCTCACCTGTGTACGAAACCGACTTACATCAATCACGACCACGTGACAGTCGAATCCCTGGGCTGCATTGATAACCACGTAGATCGTTCTCGGCAAGAAATAATTCTCCTAAGTTGAGGTTGTAGAGTGCTGATCGGGCTTCCCTCGAGATTCCATCAGAGATGGCGTCAACTGGATCTGCTATCCGATTATTGTGTGCAAAGAGAAGAGAAGTCGCTGCATATTGGCAGATAGTGAAGCGTTTTCAAGGTTCTTGAGTCGCATTACTGTGTAAAATGACGTAGGAATGATCGAAAACCGCCCGACAAGTTGGCTGGATCTTTTCAGCGCGCATATTTCCAAAGTTTGCAATTCGTTGTACTGGATGACGGATCGACTGCATCGGTCGTTCTTTGCCTGACGCGATGTCCTTGGTCACGAACCTTCCGTCACCACTAAGCCATCTATAAGTACTGTTTTCCGTCGTACAAAGTATCTGTGATGTATCTACAGAATATACTATCGCCTGATGCATGCCTGGTTGACCATGACTGCCTCGCTTAACTAACGTACTTGGACCTTGTAACTAGGAGTGGCAATGAGACCGGGCTCTCAAACTACGGAGGAGGGTTATTTCTGTGTTCTGATTGATATACATGGCGCGTTTCGCTGCCTTTAGATATCGTTTGGGCCAGTATTTGGTTTCGCTGCCCAAGAGACATTGCCAGTAAACGCTCACTAGATTATGAGATAAATCATATGGAACAAGTGCCCCCAGATGGAACTTAGGTATAAGTAGAATAGACAAAAGGATATGTGGTATTGTACCTTTAGGAGATAGACTCATTAGCGGGCAAGTCTCTATCATTTCCTGCTCGGGAACACACAGGCGCCACCTAAAGCTTAAGCAGAAGGCCTGTATGATTCCTCATAATTATGCTGTCGTGAAAGGACTCTTTATGAATAAGCACTAACAAGATCCTGACGACTTGGTCTGTGAGCACTTGTAAGTAAAAGTTTTGTGACATTCATCATGAGCGGCTGGTGTATGCATTCCTGCAAGGCTCATTGTCTTAGCTTTGGCCGCAAACATATCGACTCTGGGTATGCGTTGTTCACGATGTGAGTCTAGGCCACTATCTGTTGCTACGTGTAACCTGATAACGCGCATCAAAAGAGTGTTTGGTGGGGTCTTCGTCTGACTCGTCTCTCTAGGTAAGGCGCTAAGCTTGCTTGTTGCTCTTTATATCCAAGGCCCCTGAGGGATATTTGTTTATTTTCTCTTTGCCGCTCTTCTGCTTGTTGTATTTCTCAGGGTACTCGAAATTGATGAAGGCTTCAACTCGCTTCCATACTTTGACATTGGTAACCTAACACGTTGAAGCGTACAAGGGCTTTCAGTACTCACTCATCGTCAACGAGGTCGCACTCGTGGACTCTCTGGTGGTCCACCGTGCTCTGGCTTGGCCCGGTGCCGAGTGGGTGGACCAGGTACTTTATCTAGTCCGTAACTGTGCGATTCGCGACCCAGCAGCGCAGCCAGAACGGATTTCTCGTCCTGGTCATCTCGAGAGACGCGGACACGGACACGTTACCTCCCATCCAGCTCATCGATCGTATCTGGTCTATGGCCTTGGAATGGGCTGACACATGCTACAGCAAGGGCAGATGAACCCCGTTTACCATCCACCTTCGCAACCCCATCGCGCAGCTGCGTGCGCTGTGCATGCCGTATCCCCGGTGGACTAGACTTGTTGGACAGAGAACGGCCGGCGGCATCCCTTCTCCCTCAATCATTGACGAGGAGCAGCACGGGACTTGTTTTCCAAGAGTCGGAAACTTGAAAGATGACGGCCCCGACGGGGCCGAAGAAGCCAATCTCACAACTGTGGCTGCCTTTTTTTCCCACCAAGTTTCTGTTGGATGAATGATACCCCTGTACGAATATTGTTAGCTCTACCTGATCCGGATAACTGGTGTGATTCCGCGTTGTGTTGGGTCTGTTTCCCATTCATGCTTGTGAAACAATACGAAATTGAGTGTCTACGAGAAAGTCAACATCCAGCAGAAACAGAATAATCGCATTGGAAAAGCAACGTAAAGAGAGATGCTCTATTTCCATGATACTACCACTTATTGGGCCAAGCCACAATTTTCTGGCCTTCTAATAAATCACAAGCCTTTCTCCATCTAATCCTCATTCCTAGAGGTGTTCCAGCACTAACGTACTTCCAGAAAAACTGAACCTGCTCATGCCATCTTCATCTTGATATAAGGAACCTCCACATCCTCGCCGTCAACATCCTCGGCCACCATCTCAAAGATGATCTCCTTCTGGTGAGCCGGGATGGGCTTCTTGGAGACAGTCTCGACCAGTTGGCTGAGCTTCAGGTTCTGGCGATCCTTCAACTTGGCAGGAGGGAAGAAGCTGGCGTACAGCAGGCTAACGCCGGAGCTAAGCATGGAGATGCTGAGACCCTGCTTGTCGAAGTGCTCGAGGAGCTCCTTGAGCGTAATGTCTGCAACTTCGAAGCGATCCCAGATCTTGTCTAGTTTGACAACGCCATTGGGGCCCTTGAACTCCACCTTCGGGCTAGCAATCGGCTCACTGAATCCGAAGAAGGGCAGGGCCAGGTTGACGAAACCGTTCTTGTACTGCTCCAGATCTTGCTTGCCGTCGATGACCTTGTATAACTCCAAGACGACCAGTCCGGTGACGAGAGCCGTTGTCGTTGCAATGGCAGGGATGATCTTGCCAGCGATGAACTTGGTCTTGTGACGGTCAGCCTGCTCAATCTTGTAGTTGGCAGCGCGGAGGTTGCTGCAGGCTGTAATGAAGTCGATGTGGTGGTTGGAGTCATCGTCCTTCTCGAAGTCGACAGCCTGGAGCTGGAAGCCAGCCAGATCATTAGGGGATGGCAAGCTGGCGATGATCTTTTGAAGCTCGTCGTTGTCGTCGAAAGAGCTGCCATCTCCGGCCTCGGCATTCGGGTCCTGTGAAACGTTAGCTATTGTCTTCAAATTCATGGCCACGAGATCTCACGGGGTCGTTATCGTTGGCCTGAATCTTAACACCTTCCGCGGGCGAGAAGTCAGGCACTATCACGTTCTCGAGTTCACGCAGGTAAATGTCCTTGGCCGTGCCAGGGGACTTGATGTTGTAGTTGAAAGCATGCAGGTTGGCTGCAGCTACAACAAAGGCAAAGTGTGTAGGGTTGTTGACGTCGAACTTCAGAGGCTCAGGAGCGCGCTTGGGACCAGACCAGAAGGGAGTTCCAGTCGAGGTCGTCGAGTCCTTAGGGAAGTTGTACAGAAGCTGTTGAATCTTGTTGTTGAACTCCTTCTCGAACAAGATGCGGGCCCATGCGATGCAGTCCTCAAATGTCCGGGGACGGTCGGTGGTGAGGTAGTCGCGAAGAGTCTCTAATGTCAACTTGGCACTGCCACCCTGCTTCAGGGTAGATGCGATGTAGTTAGGCTGTGTCAGGTACAGGTTGACGGTGGAAGGAGATGTGATGAAAAGGTTCTCGAACATGTGGTCCTTGGCCCACGCAATCGTGTGCTCGATCTTATTGGGGAAACTCTTGACTGTGCACATAGGGAACTCCTTCTCGGGGGGATCTTGAGAAGAAGAGTAGGATTCAGTCAAGTGGGGGAGCACAACCTGCGTGTTACCCTTGGTTCCGAGGGTACCACTCTCAAGGAGAGGCTTCCGGAAGAAGACGCAACGCCTGTCGACGTATGTTCTCGCCTCCACGTTGTCAAGAGCATTGGTTACGCCATCCAAGTCATTCCAGAAATCCTCGTTGAAGATTTCTTCCGTGTCCTGGCTGACACGGTCCTTGAGACACACGATGTGGCCGTTGAGGTCAGGGTTCATAGACTGAACGGCAGCAGCTGCGCAGTCACTCTTCATCTGACCAACGTCCTTCGTGCGGAAAAGGAACTGACGGTTGAGATTGCTCTTTTCGATAGAGTCCATGTCAGTCACAGTGATCTTGCCCTTGGGGCCGGTACCCAAGCCAATCATAGCCCAGTTCTTGAGCATCTCGCAACCAATGGCACCGGCTCCTACAAGGAATTGGCGCAAGTTGGCAATCTTCTCCTGGTACTCTCGGCCAAAGACCACAATCTGGCCATCATATCTGGTTCCCAAAGGCTTGCAGAGCTCGGCAGTACGAGGAGTGCTAGTGGGCAGAGACTCGAGAGAGTCGAAGTACATCCATTGTTGAATGGGCTGGAATTTGCCCGACACACCCTTCAAGACTTCCTGCGCAGCAATTCCGCCGAAGAGCGCCGCCATGGGGTTGAGATCACCAAGAGACTGGTAACTCAGCTCCTTGATTAGCTTCTCGTCGAACTCAACCTCGACGCCCTCGGCCTTGGCGAAGGCTTCAGCCGAGCGCAGGATCACTGTGGCATCAGCGTCGTCCAAGGGGTTCGGGAAGCGGCCCTGGCTCTCTACAAAGGCGTGGAGGGCCTGGAAACCCATGTGTAGCTGCTGGGGTCGGTCAAACTTGGCGAAGTCGGACATAACGAACTCGGGCTCCTTGATCGCAGCAGTCATGCTCTTGAAGTTAATAACCTTGGGCATCTTGACCTGCTGGTAAAGACCGCCACGCTTGTACTGTCCCAAACCAGACACGTCGCCAATTGAGAAGGTGTAAGGACCCTTGACCGTGATCTTTCGGGGTTCGCAGCCGTTCAGACCCTCCATGCCCTCGACCTCGGAAAAGGTTACATAGTCGCCATCTTCGAGACCGTGCCTGGTCTCGTCAAGTGCCGACACGAGACCTTCCTCGTCGATACCTGCAACAATACCAGTAGATGGTGTCTCGCCGGTCGGGTCGATGACGGTGAACTTCTCGCCGAAATCGCAGAAAATCGAACCGAAAAGACCGAAGGTGTCGGCGGCCACGACGTAAATGCCCTTGGAATGGCAGTAGTCGGCGATGACGGTCTGGAGTTTCAGAGGAAGGCTGGTCAGGACGACAACTTGGTACTTGTCGAACTGGGAGAGGTTCTCGCCCAAGCTATTACATACACGTCAGCTGTGTGTCTGTTCAAAGCAGAGTCCTTCCCACATACTTGGACGATTGGTGGACCTTGACGGGCGTGTATGCGTTCAACTCTGCGACTCGCGGCGCAGTAACCTCGTCTCTTGGCTTCCCGACATCCTCAGGATGAAGGAAGAACTGTGAAGACAGATCGGCAAGGGCAACCTGACCGGGATCGTAGAGGGTGAGACTCTTGACACCGGCAAGAGCGATATTCTTTGCGATCTCAACGCCCAGTCCCTTCAGACCAACAATAAGGACGTTTGAAGCGCCCATGCGCTTCATCGCCTCGTGGCCCAAGACATAGAGCTGGCGACTGTAGAGGGACTCATCGATTTCGGTCTGACCAACGACGGAGTCGTCGACCTGCATGCGGGTGACCAGATCGACCTCCGGAAGCTTCTTGTCCTGAAGGCAGCGAAGGGGTCAGCAATCTGCTACGATAGAAGTTCGTCTCCCGAAAGACGATAGCTTGCCGTGGCGCTGCGGGGAATGCAGTCACAATCGCGGTAGATGAGCGGAGGGAGCAAACGTACAGCCATGGCTTTTTTGTGGGATTCAAGTATGTCCCCGTTCGAAAGTTTGCGCTTCCCCAGCTTGACGACGGACGATATCCCGAGGTCTTCTGCTATGATGTGGAGGAACACGGTCGGTGGGACTATGAAGCTTTACCCCACCAGAGGACTAGGTCAGGTATGATGTCGTCTGCGTAGTGTTCGTTGGTGTCGTCTCGTTGGGCCGCGGGCGGAGTGGTATCGAATTCGTTGTAAAGTAAAAGATTCTGCGCTGCGTGTGAAAAAGGGTGGGAAATACACCAGGCAATGTCGTGTCACGTTGATGTGGACGCAGATGGCAGAGGAGCAGCCTCGTTGCGGTGATGTAAAGGTGGTCGCGGAGACTGTCGGGTGGAGGCGTCAACGAGGGGCAGGGCGGTGATTCAGTGGACAGCTAAGGTAAGCAGCAGCAGCAGCAAGGTACCGGGCTGGCTTGGTGCCTCAAAAAGGCAGGGAACTCGCCTCAAAGAGCTCCACTGGAGGTGGACGATTGATGTCTAACCAAGACCGCCCTTCTGAATGCTAACGTTGTCCCATAAGCAGCAACGGCGATTTCGTGACCGATCTAACAGTTGCCACATTTGTTCAAGGCATCAAAGTCTCCAGCGAATTGCCAGCATGGGCTCAACTTGCGTCAGCGGGGTCATTCGCGAGTATACCATTTGTGTACTGGACAAAGGGTGGCTATGTTTGCCCCTCATAGCGCGTAAAGATCAGATTAAGCACTGTATAGAGGCTCTATCGAGTCTTCGGTCTGACTTAGGCGCACTGTGTTCGCAGGCCGCGCCGTGAGCGACGTTCTCCGAGAATCTACCGACTTCCATCTCAACCCACCCAGCAGACAAGACTACGAGGAATCGTTACTACTGAAATCTAGCGTAAGTTAGAAGTTGTTGTCCTGTGAAAAAATTTCAGTCAAGTCATTTCAGTATGTTCTGAAATAGTATAGGCATTAAGTCACATAAATAATTCATAGCTCAGCGCAAGGTTGATCAATTCGATTAGAAACAAGTTATTCTGACCTTTAAGGCACAAAGACGTACACAACGCCTCAATGGCACTGCAAGTTGCAGGTGGGCAAGAGAAAAGGTCCTGGACGAAATAGACTACGCTGTAGTAAGCGCTCGCGATGGAGAGCCGCAAAGCGGTGGACACTACTCGCTCGTCGGATCTTGTTCCGACGAAAGCTGTCTACACAACCAAATTCGCTCGAGAATGGTACCGAAAAGTCTTCTATAACATGTGGCAAGATCCGCTCAATTGAGTCAGGTTATCGCCGTCGTCGTGTCCATCGACCTTCGTTCACCAGGCTATCCAGTACGCTATGATCCTGCGCGTAACCGGTAGAAACATCACATAACTCCTCAATCGCAGGCGACTTTTACCGAGCAAAACCCAGCGACCACTCATTCAATGAGAGGTTGTGCGCACTTACCATCTCTGCCGTGCAACTCGGGCGCAGCTTCCGATGCAATTAGATCCGGTAGTTGCGCGGAGACTATACTTCCACCAGTAATTATTTTAGTTAGTCACGCAGGATACGATACAACTCCAACTGGGAATATGTTCATGGTGGATTCCTTTGATTTTACTGTCTGCAGAGCTAGGCTACCTAACTCGCTCGCAAGTCTCTGCGCAGTGAACGCAGTACCTCACACCAGGGGTTCTCAGACAAGAGGCATCGATGCCGCGGTGTTACCGTCTTTCCCCACATCCAACCGCTCGCGCGAAATAGGATCAGATTTACTGAACCTTCTTCAGCTCAACGTCGCTGTGGTATGTATTAGTTGGGATTTGATCAAAAGAGCAATGATTTGCGCCTTGAGGGTGTTTACTCACAAGATCAGGTCGGCGTTAGGGGGAATGTGGCCGGTGAAGCCACGCTCGCCGTAGGCGTAATCGCTAGAGATGTCGAGGGTGGCCTTCTCGCCGACCTTCATGGTGGTGACACCCTCATCCCAGCCTGCAGAAACCGTGTGTCAGCAGGTACAACTTTGTGATGACGATCGAAGGAATTCGAGCAGGCGTAGAGTAGCGGGGAGGAACTGATTGTAACTGCGCACGTACCCTTGATGACCTGGCCAACACCAATGCGGGTAACGAAGTCGCCGCGACCGACGGAAGAGTCGAACCTATGCGAAAAACCTAGCTGTTAGCATTGCCATTGACGAAGAAGCGCGGGAGCAAGCGAGGTAGTATCGCCGCCCACTCGGGGCGGGGTAGTAGCTGTTGGAAGGGGAGACGGTTTTCCTTACTTCTTGCCCTTGCTGCCGTCGGCCTGCTTGAGGTATCCAGTGTACTCGATGGTGACAGTCTGGCCGGGCTGGGGGATGGCACCGGAGCCCTCCTGGTGAGTAGTCTTGGTAACACCCATTTTGATTTTATTTGGTGAGGATTGTGTGTGTGTGTGGTTGATAGGAAGCTGGTTGCAGGTTGGAAGGTTGGGAAGAAAGAGAACTGAAGCAACGCAAAGCTAGGCAAAGGTCCCGGGGTGGTGGAAGTGGGGGGGTATGGAGGGGTAAATTTGTATAGTCGAGGAAAGGTGGAAGCTGGGGAGGGGCGCTACGCAATGAGTTCTAGTGGACGGACGCGACCTTGCGCTTTAAGTAGTTTTGGGCATTCAATGTGGGAAGCGAATGAGGGGGGAGAGAGATGATTGAGAGGGAACCTCGAGTACAAATCACTTTCTGTCGTGACGGCTTCGCAATCCTTCGCAATTGCTGGTCGACTCGCGCGCATTGGAGTCCAGGTTGTCCAAGTAAAGGTACATGGTTACCGCCGTAGCCAAGGGGGCCCCGATGACGACTTTGGTACACCGGCCGCCCCATCGTCACATACTTTGCACGTAAGTAGTCTTCCATTCCATCTGCACCAAAAAGTACTCGAAGCTCTTGTAGCCCTCACCATGAATCCAGAGGGGCCGTGATGGGCGATCCCGAAGCTGACAAGTACTCCGGGTGAACTCTGGTACTTTCTCCTTGCCCAATCATCGCGGCTACGTCAGACACCGTCAGACCTCCGCAACTACTTACCTATCAGTGTCCAACCGGGAAGCATCTTCCACGCCATTTTCAACTGAGGGGGTACACTTTCATCGCTCACCTTGTTTCCAGCCTGAGGTAACCTTTTCCGGCGGCCCTGGCATGCCGTCCCTGCGGTAATAAAGCTGTTAACGTGCCTGGATTACTATTGCAGTACTAGAGCACTTCCATTAAGCTTCGCAACTCTACCTCAGCAACCGACTTCCGAGTTCCATGTTGCCCTGCAAAAAGGCGTTTAGCTCCGACGCAACACCCAGTCAATTTGCCTCAGCCCGCAGCAGGTCTCATCGTGTCTTGCACTTAGGAACATGGCCGCCAGAAGAGATCCGGGTGGCCTTTGCCTGCCGCAGCATGTTTGTACAGATACCTTCCTGCTGTCAAAGTCCCGAGTTGAAACTGACCTTCCAACGTTGCAGTCGGAACTCAAGGAGTAAATGTATATGACTTACCTCATCTCCATCTCAAGCCGCTTTCTCTCCCTCTGTCTAATGCTGCATCTGTCACACTCGCTTCCGTAGAATGGACATCCGTGATCACTTCACCGCCCAAACATATCATGTATGCAGCATGCTAGGATTTCCTCTTGTTTTGGAACCGCACGTCAACCAGCAGCATGTCAGTCCTGGCGCGGGGTTAGTCGTGGACTCGGAGCCAGGCGCTGGGATCCCGGCCACGGCATGGAATCAACTTTGCGGCGCAAAGTGATCGTCCAATCAATCCGCCCACACGCTTTACCTGCTGCAGCTGAACCAAACCTGTCCTGATCTCCGAGCCTCACTGTCGCTGTCACCTCGTCTAGCCCACCTGTCTCTGAAGCCTTCATGAACCGCTCGTCCAGCCTGTAGGAACACGCGGGGTGAACAAGCGACGATGGCGTTGCGAGGCGCTCGGCAATTCGTCGCACGAGGCGTCGCCTCAGTTGCTTTTCCATCCCCATCGCGCTATCCGCAAATCCGACGCTCGTCCAAGCCATCGCCATACAACGCCGTTCGTGTGTAGTCCCCGACTTCTTCTCCCGCCCTCAACTGTCCAAACCGAGGACAATGCTTTTCGACATCGAGTCCCTTCCGCAATGCGTGCGTCAATGGCAATTGGTGCCGAGACCACCTCTCGCCCGTGGTCCCATCAAGCCAATGGCAGGCAACCAGCAAAATCATGCACACCAGCAACGGCCTACAGACCTGCCAATAGCAGATGTGACAGAATTCCCGTCGACCCCGGCTGGGAATATGACAGCACGCACCCATCTCCACCTGGATAGACCCGGATAATGAAAAGAAAGAAAAAAGAAATGAATTTCTGGGATCTTTCCGACCGGGATTTGTCGATGCAGAGCTCGTCATGAAGAGACTCCCTGGAGCCATGAAACATGATGTGATTGCTCGGAAGCTCCCCTGCATATGCATCCTCGCGGCTTGAGCAATACAATTCCGGGAACGTTTGCGCAGACGCGCATCGCTCATCCTCGTCAACCGGTAGCTGCGAAATTGTCGTCAAAAATAAGACAGAAAAGCCTTTCCCTCTTCCCAAAGCTGAGTCAAGGGCTTTTACTCTTTCCAAGTGGCCTTCCCAAATGGCCACTCTGCGGGATCTCGCAGCATGTCTAAGTTGTAATCTCTGCCAGTCGTTGAGTACAAATGCATGGGAAGTCAACCTCGCACCACAGGAAATGTAGCCAGTGACTTGTCTTGAGTGAAAGTCAAATCGCCCAATGACAATAATCAGAGCGCGTTCGAGAGGTGCAGGATACGGCGGCTGCAGTCCGAACAGGTTATATTATCTTCACGCTTGCAAATACTGGTCTCGATTTTTGCGATGCCTCCTTGTCTCCCGCATGAAACCGGTCAATCATGATGGAATTCAAGGGGGGGGCAACGAAGCACGTCGATTCTAAGAAACATTTGACTCAACATCGAATTCCGTCCTGTAGTCCAGCGTTAGCAATGGCTTCCTCCTGTTTTGCTCGGCGATTCGAGGTCTTTTGCATTCTTTACCGTACTCCTACCGAACTATGGTGCCTTCCGTGAGCCTACCGGACATGCCAAGCTCAGACGTATTCCAAAGAGGACATTGGTGACTGTGACCTACACATCTGCGAGGGTAGATGCAGAATCCGACATGACGAAAAGTCTGGACATGAAGCCTGCGCCCTAGAACCGGGATGTGGCAGACCAGACGAGACCACTCAATCCAAGGCGGGAGACGAGCGCCGTCTCAAATGATGGAAGTCGGAACAGCCCCGAACACCCGACCCACGCCATCGGGCCCGGTGCCGAAGTCGTAACTTCGCTCAAGGCGGACAGCCGGACGGCATTTGACCCGCAGAGGTCCGAAAATTCGATTCGGAATGGCTTGCATATTGCGCTCGCCTGCATTGGGAGATTGACAAACAGCGCTCAAGCAATGGTCGACGTGCCCTACGCCGAGTAACAAATCCGTGGGCAGCCCGTTCTTCCGTTTCACGGATATGGCCCGGATTCTGACACACGCATTGCAGTATATAGACTCAGCACCGTAGCACCTGCGGAACGAGCCCGGACAGCGCGATACCGTTCATTGCCTCAAGAACAAATGTCCAGAGCTGCGCGAGCGCCAGAGAAGAAATGACTCGCCAGAGAGTGGACTAAAGCGAAAATAAACCTATGGTTGGAGGACCCCGAGTGCCACGGTTTCCGTCCAGAATTTGTTTGGACTATGAACGGCAGGTCAGCACATTCCGATGACGTATATTTATGCGTTGCTGAAACGCAAGGGCATTTTGCCTGGCTTGTGGTCTTTGCGGACTGTCGGGACAATTGGTTGGTGAGGCGACCAGCAGCGATCATCTCAAACATGACATCTGAACCAGGACAAGCCGCCGCTGGGCTTCCAGCGTTGCGCGGAATGGTAGCACGTGCGAGAACGGACGAACGGTCGGTCACCGCAGCAGCACGCCTGGACGGTCATGTCAGTCTCATCCTGCGTCTCGGGCAGAAAAAACCAATGCCCAGATTCGATGGCCTCGATTCCGACAAGGTCCTGAGAGGTTCGCATCGGGTTGAGTCTGTGGTTTCTGATCGATCTCGGACAGAGACACTGCCAAACAGGCCGAGAATCAAAATATGGAAGACAATATCTTGAGTGCTCTGTTTGGAACGGGAGACACTGGTCGCTAATATGATGCGAGGTTCAGATAGTGGGATGATCGGAAGGTAAACAGCCGACACAGCCATGCTGAAGGGTGTCGACAAGCAGTGCCCCAGCACGGATTGAAACAAGCTGAAGAAATGCTTCGGATGGGTCCCAGCTGTCGTCTCGCCCATTCATCCAATCCACCCGATGGTGTTTCAGGGGTTCAGGATGGTAGCCCACATTCTCAGGTGCGGCGAAAGCGTCAACAAGCTCAGCCGCGGCCGAACGGCTGTGTCCCACGAAGGCGCGTTGGTATTGACGCGCTAAAGCAAGGAGACGGACGAGAATGAATCCATCCCGAAGCAAGACAGAGAACTAGGCGGGAGGGAGGAAGGACGCGAGATGAGACGAGACGCTGGTGATGAAGGGGATCTGAGCCCAGCGTGGCGCATTTTCAATGACATTCGTCACTCGAAGGCGTGAAGCTTTAGGGGTGACACCTCCGTTGAAATGAAGAGGTTACGTATGGTTAGCTTCTCTCGGGGCAACCCCCGCCCGCATCGTACCTGGAGCTATTCTCGCGCCTCAATGATGGCGCGGATCTTGGCATTATTTTGATTCAGGTTGGGCAGGGCTCGGGACCGGACCGGCTGCCGTTCGGCTGCCGGCACCAAGCAATAGTCAATTCGGTGATCGAGCGAAGTTCATATCAAGATGTGCTGTGGCTTCCGACCATGGAATTCCATGGCGGTCTTGTGCCGATAGAATCAGAAGACGGCTGTCTTAGTTTGGCACGCGCATGACAAGGCCGGTTTCGATGATGAAAATGTGACGCGGCACAGAGCGAGGCGGGCCGGACGGCAAGCTGCGGGTGAGCAAAGAATGGCGATGATGTTGGGTGTGACGGGTTGGAGAGAGACGGTTGGAAAGCCGCAAGGCGTGAAGGGATGGTTTCTGCGAAGTGCTGCACAGCCTCAGTCTGGGGTGTTTTGAGCTTCCGTTCCGCCATCCCGCATTCCATCCTTTCAGTGCTTGACTCCTGAACTATCGAAGTCGGGCTATTGATGCCGTCCTGGGTTTATGACGATGCCCGGGGCGGAGAAGTACGTGCTGTTCACCAAAAACTGCCTTGGGCTATGATCCATAAGCCGTGCTTGACTAGGGTTCCACAGACGAGAGGAAAAGATTCAAACGGTATCACGTTGCTTCTTCGAGGGTCTTGCTTTCGCAGCGAATGTAGCCACAGCGGCAGGTCATCCTCTGAACCCAAGCAGAGAGTCGTTACTTGCAAGATTCGGTTGAAGCAAGTTATCAGCCCCAGGCGACAAGAGAGGTGCAAGGCGGCGACAGCTGATTGTGCGCAGACACATTCTCAGTTGGTGTGTAACGGCCTAAAAGCTGAAGCTGAGGCCGAGGTAGGGAGATGCGTGCAGTTGCGCTTGTTCGTGAGTACAGAAGCCTCGACGTTTTTTTGCCATTTGGCCAGGACCACGTGGCCGGGGCACCCTCGGCCGCTGATCGGAACGGGCGAGACCAGTCTTTGAGTCTCTCCGTCTCCTCTGGATCCAGGCCAGACCTAGGTTACTGGCTGATCGGCGACGGCCAGCCCACTAATCTAGTTGCAGTCTTGCAGAGAGATTGACAAAGACCAGCTCCCCGGCATCAGAAAAAGCAAGCGGGTCGTCAGCGATCCTGCGTATCGTTCTGCGTGTTTGTCGGCAGGGAGAGATTCCTTATGTTATCATCGTCGTGCAAAAAAGGTGTCTTGTTCTTTGGATGAGTGTCGAAGGCTCTATCACAGCTTGAATACGGCGTGCCTCATTGTTTCGCTAGCGGCCAGAATCTCGACTGTTTGCCTGTGTTGGTCCCAGTGCCGATGTGATTAAAGGGTCGAACCCACGGTCCATCGATGGCACATTCGAGACAGGCTAAGGCTACCAGCCTCGCCTCCCATTGGGTGCATGTTCTGTACTACCCACATCGTAGCATGGGGAAGGCGAGTAATGAGCAGGGATGCGAAGCACGGGAGACCGGGGAGAGGGACGAGATCAATTTTGCGTCAACGGTAGCCCTGTTCAGCAACGGCACCCGCGCCTCCGGATAGCGGTACTTGCGTTTTGCTGCCGCCCAAGGCGGCAAGGCGAGTATTCCAGCAGCGGGTTCGACGGTCTCCCTCCTGAATCTGGTGGCATCAACACTGCGCTGAAAGCGACGGAGCGTCGAGGGTGGTAGGTAGGTATAGAGTAGAGCCTGCAACATTACACGCCCGTTATCCAACAAACCTGGTGTTCCTTCGATGGAAAGGGCTGTCGCCAGCCGCTCGTTGGTGCTTTGCAGACTCTCGCTGGACCCAAGTAACCTTGCCGCAGGCTGTGCACAAGTATTCGTAGTAACTTAGCGCGTGTCGCCGAGTACCTAGGCGACCAATTGTTTGGGCGATGATCAGCCGTTGTCCCCGTTTCCCGTTGGTTATAAACCGGCGGTCCCAGGATCGAACTGGTGGGAACTGGAGGAAAGAAATGCCGAAGCGGAAAGATCATCGTTGACGTTGCACTTTCTGTGAAGCCTTTCATGGGGTCGAGTCCACGAGACAGAAAGAGACAATTGTGGTTAGGCTGTCGAGAGGACAATAAGCCGTATTGGTCTGGATAGGTGCGGTATGCTATTATGTTCATAAACATCAATTTAGGCAGCATGGCGGGTTGCAACGCCAACAAGACAATGCTACATATCAGCCCGCCGGCCAGACGAGCAATTCGGGAGCAAGGGACGGTGCGAGGAGGGGAGGGAAGGAGATTCAAGACTTGGACAGAGACACCTACCAAGCCGCAGATGACGATTGACAGACTGCGACAGCATTCGCACCTTGCAAAGGGCGTTGTGATGGGCGTCCCAAATGGAGCAGTCAGTCGCAGAACCGGGAGATGCAGATTGACAGACATGCAGTCTGCGGCGGACCACGTTGCGCGATTTCCACAATAGTAGTTGCATTCGAGGCAGATTGCCTCCGATTATCATTTCGTCCTCGTTGGGATTCTGCCAGGCTTCGACTGCATCGCCAATGACCCTGCGATTGACCAGACTGACGTGGGTAACGATCAACGGAGAGACAACGTTCTGGACCTGGACTTGTCCCACGTCTCAGTCTTTGCATGGAGGCGATACTTTGTGCGCCAGGCGTCGTGGTGGTGGTCGGTGGTGTAAGGTGGTGGTGATGAGCGGGCTGTGTTTGGTGGAGCACGATACTTGCATGGCCGATATGTGCATGCATGGGCGCAGGTTTTGTGCAATCTGGAAAGGTGGATAAAACCAGTCCTCCCGCGCATCGACTGGGATGGGACAGGACTAGAGAGGGATACGTAAACTGAGGCGGTGATGAGGATTGAAGGGTGAGATGTCTGTGGAGCATCTCGGCAACGCCTACAGGGGTCTAATGGCACAGAATTGCCCGTAGCGTTGTCAGGACGAAACTGGGCCAATGATCGACTCTCGCTTGTGAGACGTCCCCTGGGTAACCCCACTATTGTCCATCCTGGAAGGAGCAACAAGTCCCGGCAAGGGAATAGGTTGGCCGTTCGGGAAAAGGCAGCTGATAGAGCGAGACATGCTTCTGCTGTCGTTTTCACACCAAAAAAGAAGTATCTTGCAATTTCCTCAGCCCAGTCCAATGACCCCGTCCCAACCTCACATCAAGTTAACTATACTAGGAAGGAAGAACGTATCTTTTTTGCCCACTGCTGCCCCTCATGCCGTGCTACTCCAAGTTCCACCGTCAGGCGGCCCATTTTTAGCCCATGGCCCCAGCGCAAAGCCGCACCGCAGGCCGTTCCTCCGGCCTGAACTGCGATCCCATCCTCCCAGGAGCAGTGAAAAACGTCTCTTACGTAAGAAGACCTGCCGTTTCTTACCTCAGCTCAGAGTTGACAGCGACGAGACTTGGACGCTGCCAAGAGCAGATCCACACCACCGCCTCTTCCCGCCGTCCTCCGGCATCCGTCCCTCCGACAAAGCTCTTGAATCTTGAGGTACTACAGCACATTATCTGACAGCGTATCTGCGGAAGCTGTTGATCAGGTACGGATCTCCAACGCACCAACGCACACAGGCAAACACGCAAGCGCAGTGACTCGTGACCTGATGGCGGCACAGCGGTCGGTCGGTCCAAGGTGACTTCTAGGTCCCTAGCAGCACCGCCGCATCGGTAAGGTAACCTGGACGGTAAACCACGACCAGAACAGCAATGTCATTTCCAGACTTTCCACTCGGCCCACTGCAAAGCGTTGAGGACGAAGTGGGAGCATGGCCGAAAATGGCCAGAAATGGTCGCCAACAGACCAAAAAGGTGTTTTGAGCCGCCATCGCCAATACGACGCGTTTAGTGTCGTCCGGTGCTAGTTGGAGTAAAGCCGCAGTTAGCACGCGCGATGCAGGGACGTTGGCTCACTGGACGGCCCGTCTGCTTGCCTCTACCAAACTGCTCAATTTTTTGCACCTGCGCGACGAGGGAGGATCCTGGTTCTGGTCATCTGTCCATGCAACGGGGCCCTGGCTCCGCTGAGTAGATTCCATCTTGTCGGCCACTGGCAAATCCCTTACCGGCGACTTGTGCACACGATCAACACACTGTGTGTAATCGGCTGCTGGAGGTTGTGTGTATATAGCTAGACTCGAGGGTGAGGCGAGGTCAGACGAAAGACATTGGACGGTTGCCATCGAGCTTGTTTGACTTGAATGTTGTTCATTTCGTCTGAACTCTAGCGTTCAACACCCGCAACTCTGTCTGATGCCATGATTCAGTGGGTGACGTGCACACGAAAACGGTACTTCAGGTCCGAGCCGGTATTCTGTCGTATATGCCGTCTTGGTCGGGCGAGACGTAGGCACTCGCATACGAGACTGTTGACCACTGCGAGCATACTAGGAGGCGTGGTCTGTATTTTCATTCGTGATGCTCAGCCAGGTTGCCTCGTAGTAATCACCGTTCAGTGCTCAGTCAGACTGCGCGCCAGATTTATTGGTACTTGCTTGCTGCCGCCGAGACTACGTGCGCAATCATCGGCCGCCGCCTGCTGACGGGAGGCATAACTCGTACCGGTTCAGGCTAGCGGGCCATTAGGAAGGCTGGTCGACCAGGTGTTCGACGGCATCTTAAATGTGGTGACATGCTGGAGCGGTATGCCACCAGCTGGGGAAGGCCTTGTGCACTGTATCTAGGTAGTCAGTATGCATCCAATGATTTATACTATGTCTGTACGAACAGCTAGGGTATGTGTTATTCGTAGGCAATGTACTATTACAAAACAAAGTGCCCCATCCGCAATGCCATCAGCCAATTTGGTCTTGGCTCACCTGCAGACCCTTGTGCTCCTCACAGGTCGCGTCGCTCGATTTGTTACTAAGGTAGGTAAGGAACCTTACGCAAGGAACGGGAAGGAAGGTACCCTGAATCTGAGTAGCACAGCGCAGTGCAAGAGGGAGAAAAAAAAAAAAAAAAAAAAAAAAGGGGCGTGTCTGTGTGGTCTGCAGTGGTGGGCGTGTGCAGCCGCTCGCGTAGGTGAAGGAAAGGTAGGTCGACCGTCCAAGACTGAGCTGTGTAGCCGGGGCTGAAGGTAATAGCGGGATGGGTCAAGCAGAGAAGAAAAAAAAAAAACCACCAAAATAATTGGGTGGCCACCACCCTTACCCCCTTGCACATCCTCTATTTCGTGCCTGGACCTGCCAATTACTACCGCCCAGCAGTGCCCGGTTCTTCTGCCATTCCAAGTGCCTTCACCCCGGCCCATCCCATCTTATTCCCTCTCCTCGTCCCTCGTCCCCTCTCCCCTTACACTCCCTTCCCCCCCTTTCTGCCACCCCCATCCCCGTTCTCTCAACACCCCGGTCTGCCCATCCTCTCCCTCCCCCCGGTCTTGTCGCTCGTTCCTTGTCGTGTGTTTCCATCAATCAATCAATCTCCCATCCTTCTGCTGCTTCGTTCCATCCACATTCTTTCCTGTCCCCTTCCATTCCTTTACCACCGTCGCTTTTCCCTTCCCTTCACTTTTTACTCCTCTCGCTCGCTCTCCTCTTCTATCGTCCCCACTCCTCCCGACCTCGTCGACATCGAGCCGTTCGACCTTCTCTCGCCTCCGTCAAGAATCTCTCAGGCGACGTCGGTTCTACGATTTTCACCTGCGCCTCCTTCGCGCACACGCGGTCCACCGAGTCCCTCGTCTCCCGCCCCCCTATGTGCCTCGAACGGAGTTGACGACCCGAACGAGGTCCCGCCGACAATCGACAACTTCCTCATGAATTCGCGATCGGGAACTGCTGTGATTCCTCAAGCCGTGACGGACAACTAAGCCGCGTCCTCGCATCTTCGACGATTTCTCGTCGAGTCACTCATTTTTAAACCAACACATAAACACCAACCTAGACTTACACTCATTGACATATTTGTCAAGTACATTCGTTCAGAAACCTCCCTGACAAAGTAAGTTGTCTTTGGCTGTATCCACAGCCTACGGACGCATTGCTGACAGCCAATGGAGACCATTAAACACTACCAAGACTGGTATCTTACAATCGCTAAAACATCAATTGAATATACGATAATCTGGATTATCGTGGGAAAGACATCATGCACAGCAAAGCCGCTCTTCTGGCCGCCGCCCTCGGCCTGGCCACCACCGCCTTCGCCGACCAGGAAAGGCCCAGGATCTACTTCCCCCGTTATGTTAAACGCCAGTTCACGAATGCGACGAGCACGCAGCCTGAGACTTTCCCAGCACCGGAGAGCACATCATCCGACCCAACGACATTAACTTCTGCCAGTTCGTCATTTGGTGACTTCTTGACTAGCTTGACCGACTCCCTCACCCTGGGCACGTCTGCCAGTGCACCTTCGACCGCTGCTCCGACCACCGAATCGCTCTTCCCGACATCGACCGTTGCCTCTACCCAATTGGTCGAGTCTGGAGCAGGCGAATCTTCCTTGCCTCTCTCGACCGCAACTCTTGACGATGGCAGGGTCACGACAATTGTGATTTCGAGCACTATCGTCTTCGACCCGACAGCAGAGACGGCAACGACGACAAACGACCCTGTTTCCGCAACCAGTCTTCCCCCCGTGATCGTACTGCCTACCAGCAGCGAGTCGTCGGCCGTCCCCACGACCGAGACTGCCTCAACCTCCCCGTTGCCGACCACCACTGAGCAAGCCACGTCTACGACCACCGAGACAAGCGCTCCGGCAGCTTCTTCCGCTGACCCTGTGACCTCGACCGCCGCCGCTCAATCTTCAGCTACGCCTGAATCCTCTACTGCTGCCGTTCAGTCGTCCGCTACATCCGAATCTTCTGCTGCTGTGGTTCAGTCGTCTATCGCCGCCGAGACTTCTGCTCCCGCTCAGTCATCGACCGTTGCCGAGACTACCGCTGCGAACCAGTTGTCCACTACGCCGGAGTCCAGCGCTGCGGCTCAGTCAACGACCGTTGCCGAGACTACCGTTGCGTCCCAGTCGTCCACTACGCCGGAGTCCAGCGCTGCGGCTCAGTCAACGACCGTTGCCGAGACTACCGTTGCGTCCCAGTCGTCCACTACGCCGGAGTCCAGCGCTGCGGCTCAGTCAACGACCGTTGCCAAGACTACCGTTGCGAACCAGTCGTCCACTACGCCGGAGTCCAGCGCTGCGGCTCAGTCATCGACCGTTGCCGAGACTACCG
>JAOQIF010000329.1:0-83402 GCA_026260285.1 Colletotrichum sansevieriae
CAATTGTGGTTCCACTTTTGCAACAGTTATGAGCCCTTTGACTCTGCTAGTTATCGTGTTGTTTTTGAGCAGCAAAAGCCCACGTTCGAATCCTGACTCCGGCGTACCCGGAAGGGATTTTTCCCCCCTTAGTAGAGATCGTAGAGGGATTATAGAGTTCAGATCCAGTAGACGAGTCTCCAAGATCTGAGGGGGTGTGTTGCGAAGATAAGGCGCAATTGCTGCTTAGCAATTGTGGTTCCACTTTTGCAACAATTGACTTGCTTGGCTCCGTAAGCGCTAATGTAGACACGGCTTGTCCATCTCGGAATCCTCCGGGGCGTGGCCATGATTCCCGGCCGAGATGCACGAGCCAGGTTTTGTGGGGTTCGTCTCATCCTTCGTGATTGACAGGAGTCGTTGACAGGCGTCACTCCCGGATTGTTTCGCCGGATCTGGGAGTCGATGAGACAGTCGAGTGAGCAGGGACTTGAGGGTCTTGTGGAGGAAGTGACACAGTTAGTCAAGGCGCTGACGACTTGGCGTGTCGCTCGGAGACACACTTTGCGGGGCCGGAAGGATAGAAAGCATCCCTGCGACATATTTCTTCTGATCTCAGTGCTTCACATGTCATCCAGTATGACTTAAACTAGCTGCTGGTGATATCGACGGGAGGGATGGGAACGGCATCAGAAGGGAGGAGCGCAGCACAAGTCACCACTGACAGATGAATTCTTTCAATCTGGATCGGATATGACCAAAACCTCCATAGTCACGCACAGCTGGAGAATTATCCTGCTGTGTAAGTTTGATTTAATATCTTGGGGTATCTTCATATTCAATAAAACCAGCTTTCGGCCCGCACAGCTCCTGGACCTCTCATCAATCTAGCAAACAGAACGCCTGTGCTATAGTGGCTATCCACATCCACACTGCACGTATGCGTCACTCATGCCGCATGGGCAAGGCGGTGGTAACAGCGGTCTCTAGGACCGCGTCTCGCATCGGTAGCACTGGAGTTGATAGCGGCATTTCGCGGAAGGCTCGCGATTGGAGCCGAGGTCGGCGTAACTTGGCGCTCGATGCCTTCCTTTCGACGCCTCTGGCTTGGACCTCAGTGGCAGAGCACGTTGTTCGCTCGGGTAGAACGGTTGACGGGTCCATTTGACGGGTCGTTGTCTCATGTCTCCTCAAACCATGGGCATGCCGCGCATATGATGCTTCTGCCAAACATCCTCCGGGAATTTGGACTGCAGCATACGCAGCAGTTGCTCGGCCTCGTCCGTCCGACCGAGTCGTGTCAGATGACTGACGGCATCCATACCCATGAAGATGGCTCTCGCAATCAGTCCGGTAGGCGAGTAAGACTTCACCAGTCGGTTGTCCTCGAAGCCCACCAGGAACTTGACGGCTGGCTGGTGGTCGGGATGCGTCGGGTGGTGGAGTTGCAGATGGGCCCGGTCGGCCCTCAAAGGCCGCTGGATGTGGTTGGCGGTCCCGACGAAAGACTCAAACAGAGATGTGGAAGGTAATGGTCTCTTCCATGCCTCAACCGTTGACCTCCAAGAAAGAACTCGCCATGGCCGCAGAAGGATTTGCGGGAGCTGCGAACTGCCCTTCCACGTGTAGTCTGCTCTAAGCATGGTCGAGAAGGCGGTGTCGAGATTCTTGTCTTCGATGTTGGACTTGGCGGTCACCAGGCTTGACATCAACGACCCAACGATGACACTGTTCAAATCTGCTGGACCTTCTCCTCTCATCATGCGATCCGCCCATTCCCAAGCCACTTCTTCCAAGCCCTCGGCGATGAGGAATGGCGACAGTTCGTATACAAAATGGTTGTCGCCCAGGAAGTCCAGTGTGCGCTCCTCCCCAGACGATCTGAGCCAGCGTACTACTTGCAAGCCGGCCATAGATTCCTTCATCGCGTCGTGAACAGATAGTGCGCTCGATTGCAGTATTTGTTGGCGTTTCGCACGTAGGCAGCCAGTCGCGGCCTTTCTTGTCATCATGCCCTTCGCTGCGGCTTCCTCGAATACGTTCATGGGATCTCGTGGTGCAGTGAAGGCTGCATCATTGGACCTTATACCCGCTTTGAATAGCGGGTTGGAGAGAATCGATCGAAGATGTCTGTCAGTCGGTCTGCGGTGGGAGTCGCCGCCGTGCTTGGAGTGTTTCTGGGGCTCTGAAGACTCGGCATTGTCGGAAGCCCAGCCATGCTCCTTGTCGAGGTTCTGGCGGAAAGATGTCTTCAGGACATTGAGAAGCTTTTGAGACTCTTTTGAAGAGAGAGGCAAGGGCTGGTGAATCGACGGGAGGGCGTTCTTGATAGAAGCTAGAGCCTTCGTGGTAAACATTGTTTGGTATTTCGGAATTCAAACGTCAGGTCTCGTTGCTGCGCTGGCGGCCTTTGATAGATGGCACGCAGGTGTCCAGCACTTGAGCCAGGAATGCGTAAGGGTGTCTTTCTGGATTGCAGGCGCCGTCGGAGTGGTGTCACAGGGCCGCTCTGGGTCAGATTCGCATCATCGTCATGCCATGGAGTTAGTCGGCCAGGGAGCGTACCTAGCCCAGTCATGCCACCAGAGGGTCATGTGACCTTCAAATTGCGGAGTTGACCCCAGACACCTCAGGCAGCAGCTCACCTGACAGGCTTTCCGGTACGTACCGAGATGGTGGGAAACATCATACGAATACATGAGTTTGTGTCTCCTACTCTTATTGGTCAGAGTGAAGACTCTACGCTTTTATTCCGGCTTTCGAAGGGGTCCTGTCTCGTGTACCTTCGACGAGACGGATGAATCTGATTCGAGGCATCAAGCCCATCCTCCATCTCGCATCGCACGAATCGTCTTCTATCTCTGGGGAGGATCGGGGGTTGTATTGGGCGACGAATGCAGCCTCGTGCCCCGAAGAACGAAGAAACGCATCAGGCCTTGGGGGCAGACGATACAAGAGCAGCCGGGAAAGCTTCGCAAGGGACACAGTCCCAATTACGGAGGGAGCTCAGGGACCGGCGAGGCTGTGTCTGAAGGACCGCGGCATGATATCGCATCGCATCAGATTCAACGGACGACACGACGCGACACGACATAACAAGGACGGACGACGCAGCGAGGGTCAAGTCAGGGAGGGAGGGTGAAAAGGCGGCGCACAGAGCTTCTTCTAGCTTCTGAGGTTCTCGGCCGACATGGTTGGTATGTAAATAGCGGCTGCTAGACTGAGCCCTCGCCTCAGAGTTGATTGTGGCTGATTGCTTCCTATCCGTGCTGCCTGCCTTAATTACCATAGTAACTCATGGAGCTGAGCTCTCTTCATCTAGGCTCCTCTCATTTACTTAATGTGTGTGACTGCGTCGCCTTCTTACCTCATCCTCCACGGTAAGAGACACTGCGTCACCCAGGGCCGAAGAGAAGGAGGACCCCACGTCAGGAACCAGCAAGAGAAGTACGGAGGTACTTGCGTTAGGTGCCCAGGCGAGCCACAGGCACAAAGCAGATTAAGTACGCGTACGTGCTTGTACTTGCCATGTGGCTTCGTCTGAGCGGCAAACGCATGTATCTCTACCTCCACTAGCCCATCGACTGAGGCAGTGGATCTGCATCAACCCGCAGAAAAACCAGCCGCGCTAACCGTTTCCGGACGAGAAAGGTCGTAATTCGCTGCAGGCGGTTGCTCAGACCCCAAAAACCTTAGCCTGACTGGAGCTAAATAGACAGCAGCAGCGACGGACTTCAGCGTAGGTAAGGCAGGTCCAGGGCTGTCAGTGTCAGATCAGTCCAGTCTTAGTAGGTAGTCGGGTCGCCAGCCAAACAAAAATAAAGCGGCAAGTACCTTTTTCCGGGGATTCTCCCGTCCAGCTGGCCCAGGCCCAGCTGCCAGCTACCGGGAGGTGCGTTGCGCATTGGGAGCGTGACCAAGGCCGCACCCCACAGCTTGCTAACTCAGCCCAGGGCACCCACTTCACTGGCCACCTCACTGTAAGGCAATACTGTTGAAGGTGTCGAATCGCTATTGTGACGGGGCGTTGCTTGGTGCTGGCAGCCTGGGCAAAAAACACCTTCGAACTTTTTCCCCAGTGCATCTGGACCTTGCTTTGCACAACATTCCACATCCATCCTTCATCCACGTCAATTCTCCCACCTTCACCACCACCACCACCACCAAACCTCACCTGTCTCGTCTCGTCAGCCACGACCACGACGTCGTCGTCTCCCCTCCTATTTCGCGGCACCTTTTCTTTTCCCTTTTTTTTTCTTCACCATTTCCATCGGTCTGAGTTCCGCGGAACCACCCCCTCCCCCACCAGAGCTGTCGTGTCGATATCGGCCGGCCTTAATTGACTCCTTCCATTTTTCCAGTCGTGGAAAAAGACATACACCCCAACCCCCCTACAAAGAACATACCCAGCAATGTCTGAGGTACAGACTCGGCCTGCCGCTTCGCGCGGCAGAGGTTCTGGTCGCGGTGGAAGAGGTGGATTTGCCAGCCGCGGTGGTCGCACCCAAGGTAGAACCAATGGCGATAAGTTTGACCACAAGGACGCCGACGATGCGACTTCATTTGAGGACCAGGGCGAGCTCGGCGAGCTGAAGAAGCAATACGGATCCAAGACCCCTCTCATTAAGGAGCTCTTCCCCGATTGGTCTGACCAGGACATTCTCTACGCTCTCCAAGAGACAGACGGCGACGAAAACCTCGCCGTCACCCGCATCGCTGAAGGTATGTCCTTTCCCATCGGCGCACATAAGCTCCAGCCTCGTCTGGCTCCCATCCCCAGCCTTGCGCAATTCCCTGCCCAGCTTTCTCCCGCCCTGCGTCATTTACAAACCGCTCGCCTCGGATCTTGTTGGACTAATTTTCCTCGTCTTTAGGCACTATCTCGCAATGGGGCGAGGTCACGAAGAAGGCCCCACGCTCCAAGGCCAAGGAGTCCACGACCACCAACCCGATCACCGACTCATCCAACGCCAGACCCACTCGTGGCGGACGGAACGCTGCGGATGCTGGTCGCGGTCGCGGTAGAAACACTGAAAGAGGAGGCGCTCGCGGTGGACGGGGCAGGTCCTCACACACAGCAGCTACTAACGGTACCCGTCACACCAAGGACACCGCCCAGCCGCTCTCTGTGCCTACTGAGGAGTCGAACGCATGGAATACCCCTTCCGAAGCGAAGGACGAGCCCGCCGAGGACCTCTGGGCCCCGAAGGAGACCATTGAGAAGCCCGCTGTCGCTCCCGCTCCCGCTCCCGCTCCTGCTTCTGCCGCCGCATCTGACGCACCGAAGCCCGCCGCTCCCATTCCCAAGACGTGGGCTAGCATGCTCCGCCAGTCGACCGTTCCCAAGGCTGCACCCAAGCCGCCCAAGGAGGAGCTCGCGCCCAAGCTTGCCGAACCCATCGAGCCTCTGCCTCCTGCGGCGCCCGTCGTTGAGTCGACACCCGAGCCCGTCCCCGAGCCCGAGCCGCAGCAACCTGAGCCTGCTGCTGAACTACCGGCCGAACCAGCCCATGAAGAACCAGCTCCTGCAGAAGTACCAACCGTCATTGAACCCGAAGTGGTTTTGCCGCCTTCCGTGGACCAACTCACTGAGACAAATCTCGAACAGGTCGACGACGTGTCACACCCTCCTGCTACCGCTACTGTCGCTAGCACGACGGCCGACTCCTGGGACCCCCGTCAGAATGCCGCCAGCGCTACCGCGACCCCTCTGTCTGCCTCGCAACAGCAACATCAGCCCATCCGTCCCGCCGTTCCGAATGTCCACAGCGGCTTCGCTGCCTCAGCCATCAAGGCCACCACCGAGAGAGGCTCTCGTACTCCGAGCTACCAGCGCCGCGTTCTGGACCAGGAGGAGGCTGTACGCATGCCTGGCAACCGTGAGGTTGACCGCGCTGCCGTCCAGTTTGGCGCTTTCAACTTGAACGACGAAGATGATATTGATGGCGACCGCGAAGAGCCTGAGACCAGAACCCAGCCCCCGGCCGACTCCCCTGTCGCTCACCCCCGAACCTCTCTCCCTCCTGCTCCTCAACAAGCTCCTGTGCCCGAAGCCATTGGTACCCAGAAGCCCGCTCCTGGTCTACCTCCCGCGGCTGCCGCCACACCTACTGGTACAGATGCTGTGAATACTTCAGTCTCCCTCTCCCTCGCTAATTATGTTGCAGGCCCCGCCAGTGCTGTCCCTCAACCTCCCGTTTCCAACCAAAGTACGTTTGAGCAAATGATTGATTGGCAACTGCGTTCTTCAGTTACTTACACGCCCTCAGCTCCTCAGTCCGCTGCGCAGCCGCAGTCCTACTCGCGCTTCGGTCAGGCTGGTTCCCAGGAGCCCGCTGGCTTCCCCCAGAAACCGATCGACCCGTTCACCCAGTCGAACCCCGCTGCTACGCAGAACCAGTTCGACAGCTTCACATCCCAATCGCAGCAGCAACCCCAGCAACCCGGCGGAGCATTCAGCTCCGCGCCTAGCGAGTACTCCTCCTATTACACCGCCGATCAACAAAACCGACCCCCTTACAACTACTACAATCAACCTTACGGCCAGCAGGGAGCGCAAGCTCACCAGGACAACGTCCCCTCCCAACAGCAGAGGTCTTTCGGAGGATACAATGCGTCGCAACAGGCTGACAACCTTAGTCAATACCCCCAGAGCGGCGGTATCCAGAACCAGTCTCGCTACGGAGGCGTGACCAACGACGCCCAGAACAGTGGTCACACCACCCCGAACCCTACTGCTCAGAGCCAGCAGCAGGCTAGCCAGACTTCTCAGCCTCAGACTCATGGTCAGCAGAGTTACCCGTACAACAGCCACCCCTACTACAACAACGCCTACTATTCCAACTACATGAACTACGGACACTATGGCCAGGGAGGATACGGCGGTGGTCCCTATGGGAAGGGTGGTCTGTACGGAAACCCGTACGGAATGTCTCCCCAGGGCCCCTACGATCACGCTTCCTCCCCTGCTGCCGGATTCGGTCAGTCGTCTCTGCACCGTGCTGACAGCGGTCTCGGCTCTGGTCTCGGTGGCGACTTCGGCGCCCGTGCTGGCTCTGCTCAATCCGCCAACCAGCCTGGTCTTGCCGGTGCCAGCGGTTTCGGTGGCATGCAGGACACCTTCGGCCGCGGCTCGTCCTCCTTCCAGTCCCCGGCTGGGCAGGGTTTCAACAGCACAGCCCAGCCTACCAATGCTGCGTCTGCCGCCGATGACTTGAAGCCCTTCGGCGACAGCAAGCCCGGCTCCGGTCCATCTCCTTCGCTTGGTGGCGCTCGCCCCGGCTCTGCCACCAACACCACTCCCGGCCAGTCTGGTCTGCCCCCTCCTCAATCCACCTCCCAAATGGGTGGTTACGGAGGTTACCCGAGCCACCTCCAGGGACACGGTCTTCATGGAAGCAGTGGCTACGGCATGGGCGGTGCCACCAGCGGCCAGCACGGCGGTGCTCCGTTTGGATCATACGGCCAAGGTGGTTACGGCGGTAGCGGATACTACGGCAGCGGCGGCCAGCAGCAGCGCGGCGGCTGGGGCGGAAACTACCACTAGAGAGGTAGTGGTCGTCGGCCATCGAACCCTCGCTCTTATGACGTGAACTAAATGGCTTTGACCTCGGTGTCCCGGCACGCCGTCACTTGTTGCGTTTTTGTCGACGAACGAATCTCTTTGGACCTGCAGACATTTTTTTACTGCAGGCAGCAAGGATAATTCATGCTTCTCTCTGATGGGGAAACCTTTCTTCTCTACTCATTACTCTGTGTATGGCTTTTGAGCGTGTGTACGATCTATCAAAAAAAAGAATCAGGGAGGGGAAACACTTTCGGATGGTCACCGGCCGCAACGGAACCGTGTTTTTTGTTTTCTTTTTCGCAACGGGGGGGTCTAATTAGGCTTGCCCAAAGAATGATAGCCAGTGGCGGCGGGGGAGACATACGGCCTTGAAAACGCTATTGACAGATGGACATGGAATCGGTGGGAGGTTGGTCGTTGCCCGACGGAGGGCTGATATTGAGATTGAACTCCTTGGAAAAGGGAGGTAGTAGTAGCCAATCAAGATCGTTGGCACACATGAGCGTGTCTTCGGCCAATTCCCGTCGATGTGCATGTTTTGTTTGATGTATTTGCCATGGTCAAAGTTGACGCTGCGCCGTCACCTCCAGCCTAACTGAGCACGCCTTGTTCCGCTCTTACGGGTTCTCAATAACTCGAACCTCAGGTTGACCATGCCGTCGAGGACTGGGCATGCATTTGGCCAGAAATCGTCATCGCCAGGTTATGTCATGGATGAACCTCATCGCAATTCCGAAGTAGCTAAGGCTTCACAATCCCTGACATTGAAGTTTCCTTGAGCTCACATCTTTCCAGTGACCTACCAGTTCTGCATCTTGGTTCGATCGATAAGTCAGATTATAGATATCCGTGTTCTGTTCGGGTGCCCCGGGACGCATCACGCTGGCCTGAGATGAGGCAGCAAGCCGATGATGTCCACGTCAATGGGCATTCCTGTTATGAAACTTGAGGCCGGGCGTCGCTATCTTAAGAAAGCTTTTTATTTTCCCCCAAGCGGGCAAATGGAGATGGCGGCAGGCTGGGAACCGTATAACCTCTGTGATCGGGTCGTCAGCCGAGAATTGGTCCCGAGACAATTCGATAGTTTCGTCTGCACCTAGGTGTCTAGCCATTAATCATACAAAGTCTACGAGAGACAGACAGTGTGCTTACTTAGTACTACATCAGAGACAATGTTGACTTGGTTTACCTCTGTTGACATTTCACCTCTTCAAGGCATTCATCCTCTCATTTCACAAACCAATATTCACTCCGAAGGCAAGCAGATTGTCGTAAAGGGGATTTCAGAAAGAAGCTGACAAATAACGCCAAGATCCAACGAGGGTGGGTGATTGGTGTGCTCACGTCAAGTACGACGACGGACAGCTGATGCAATGCTTAAAAGAAACAATTCGTGCATGCCTGAGTATAGGCCAGACTGTCGAGCACGGGTGCGACTCCATTTACAGCCACGGTTATCTGTGTCCCATATGCGCAACACTTTATGAATAGGCAGAAAACATTGATGACGTCTCTCTTGCGCGTTTCACTTCCATGTGCTTGGGAACCACAGGACATCGCTTTAGAGCTTTGATTAACGCTGAATCCTACGGCCGCGACCAAGACGAAGAGCCGAAGCGTATCTTATGGTGCAATGATTTGCGATGCAGGACCAAAAAGGTCGATGTTTGAAATAACCTCTTACAATATCCTTGGTAGTGCCTAGTCCTATCTTGGTCTCACTATTCATTGCCGGGGTTTTGGGAAAGGCGATTCTGATTTCGGGCCAAGAAGAATGATTTGCACTTTTGCTGATCAGGCGGCAAGACTACTTACTATACTGAACAACCACCTCAAAACGTCCAGCCTCTGGTAACATTCCCCAAAAGTCTTATCAAGCCGACACCCCATTGCCGTGTACATTGAAATCCTTCGGGAATCCCGCATCGGACCATTGCTTGAAACTGATGCCACCGGCGGCTTTGGGCATCCTGACAACAAGAGGGACCTCCGCGGCTTCATCCTTCCCGCGCGCCTCAGCTGAGTGAATAAGATGTACGTGTGTCAACCGCTCGAACCCCACGCTCGAGTAGAGTGAGAAGCCTGTGTCTGAGGCTTCGGTGTAAATCGGGAGCTCCAGTTGGTCGGCAACGTCGGCACCCCACTGCATGAGCCTCTTTCCGATGCCTTGTCTTTGGTGCTCAGGATCAACGGCTATGGCGGAAAGGTCTGATGATGTGTGAGTTGCAGTCTGCCATGATGGGATTCCTAGAAGGCGAGCTTACAGATATACCTGCGCTTGCCGAACAACTTGACTCGCATATCCCACATGGGCACCAGTATGCGCTCGCAGCGAACCTTGTCGTCGCCAGTGAGCCAGGGAATCCCCTCGGGCTTCTGATACGCGTTCTCCTCGCCCGGTCGCCAAAAGATGTCCCACGACGCCATGCCCACGATCTTGCCGGTATCGGTGTCGACGCACTTCACAGTATGGCCGATCCGGTCATGATTCCACCACTCGATGGTTCCTTTTGTGTGAAGCTCCCGGTCTACTCCGTTTGGGTACAGAAACCTCATGATGGGTTCGTCTTTGAAAGCGGCGAACTGGACGTCGTAGACCTGGGGGATGTCTTCGACCAAAGCTGGTAATACTGCGAGAGGCATGTTGTGTATGGTGGTCGAGATTGAAGCGTGAGGATGAGAGAGCAATAGGACGCTCGGCGGATGTCATCAATGAGCACCTCTAGATACCGTGTGACAAGAGAAGAATCGGGGTTGGCACGTCGGCGAAACCCAGGTATTTATCTCGAGATTGATCGGCGTACCCGCATTGCGTAGTCAACCCATGCCTCCTCCGCCCTGCATCCCCACAGGAAAATTCCGGGAATGGTGCCCGTCCTAGTGGAGCACAAAATCGTACCGTCACTCGCACTTTTGAAGCTCGGTGCAACATGACGGCAACGAGATTGAAAACTAACAAATATTTTCAATTCGGAATATCTTAGACGCCGAAACCCACTGCGTTACAGAAACCATGGCAATTGCATTTCTCTGCGGATCGTGGGATAGATCTCGGGGCAGGTCGCGTGGAAAAGCCGAAAGACGAATGGACCTCTCGCCCACTCACCGGTGGGAGCATCGCCTAGATGGATAAAATGAATTTCCGACCTCGGCCAAATCATTCGTTGCGACAGCTAATGCCTCAAAAATCCAGTCATCTTTGCAAATTTCTACGGGACGTTTCTAAGGAGGCTGGATGAAAATGCGTTGCCCATGAGTTTACGTATTGGAAGCCGAAATCGAGGTTAGGGCTCGTCATCAAAATAGCGCAGGGTTTAGCTATCGTAAGCTATCGGAAATGCAACCTGGCCTTCACACCCCAGCGGTGATCAGGTGAGCTCCACTGTAGATCAACAGCCCAGATCTTGGCATCCCGACCGAAAGGCCGTCTGGCGAACCGAGACAGACCACCCAGACGGCCGGGTGATGATGAGGCATATCGCCAGCTATGAGTTGTGGATTCGACGCTGCGGACTAGCTGTGACCGGTCTCGGTTAACAAGGTAGATTCCGCGGGAGGCTTTCATCCTCTATCAACCAAATTCAGACGAGTCGCCGACTAGAGAAGGTGTCCGCCGGAGCAGGTAAACACCCCAAATGAGAAGTCAAGACATGGATCCGGATCTCCGATGCGGTTAAGTCTAGAACCCTGGATCAGTGCCCTGAATCAGATAACTTTAAAGAGACCTTGTTGCCGACAGCCCCCGAAGAAGTGGGAGCGCATGCGGCAATGTAACCCACGTGGAACTCTGATGGCATCGATGAAGATTTCACGACCTCGGCTGCCCACTCACCGAATTGGTGGCTTCGTTGCCAGCCGGATCAAGGAGGTTCTCATTCAGCATTCCTCATGGACCTGCGGAACTACACACCGCTGCTGCGGGCTAACCATGCCTGAGCCATGCCGAGCGCGATGTTCATCCGGCGACAAAACTCCATATATCTGTCCCAGTCCGTCCCCTGGGCGCTGGCCTCCGGCATCGTCGGGCCCACGAAACTCCCGACCCCGTTTGCCTCGAGCGTTTTTTCCCGATTTCCCAGTACTTCCCGCCGTCGACGAATATGACCTGCCCGTTCCTGCCTCGATCGCTCATCAGTAGTCCCACCGATCGCGCCACCTGCTCGGGAGTGCTGAGGGTGAAACCAGTTGGGGCTACCTTCTCCTTTGTGACGATTCCCGTCTGGGTCCAGTTCGGCGAGATGCAGTTGATGCGAATGGGAGATGGGAGAGTGGAGACGTGTGGAAGTAGGCCTCTCATGAAGCCGAGGATGGCGTGCTTGGACGTAGCTTGAAGGGTTTGTCAGTTCACGTCAACATGGAGTCTGGTCTCACGAATGTGATCGAGGTGGTCAAACCATGTGTCAAATCACCGCCGGCAAGCCTCGAGAGGACGTGCACTCACTGCAGTCCACTGCGCCAAACCTCGTCCAGGAGCTCACCGACGCGGTGATGACGATGTTGCCATCGATCTTTCGATTGCGCATGTGATGCACGGCGAGTTTGACCGTAGAGATGACGCCGTAAAGATTGACCTCCACACATGTCATATCTGGAGCTTTGAGCTGTCCGTCGGCGGCATCGAACTCGTCATCGATGAATCTTGTGCGTGGACCGATGCCTGAACAAAGCGTGTAAGGATTTGCAAAAGTCTGTTCTTGCAGGGACATCAACGACAGATTTACCAGCATTGGCAAAAACCGCATCGAGCCTGCCTTCTCGCTCCACCGTTGTCACAAGAACGTGTCATAATGCAAAAGGGTGCAGTGCAGAGTGAGAGAGTTAGTATAAGTAGGTATAACTAAGGTTAAATATTCTTCTCTAGCCCTCTAACCTACTATATAAGGGCTAGAGGACTTATCTAGGGGGCTACCCGGTGCCCCCCTATATCCTCAGACTTCTATAGACTTCCCTAGAATAGCCTAATAAGCCCTTTTCCCTGCGATATTATCCTAGCTTATAATATAACCCCCCCCCTCTAAACTAATCTATCTTTAGACTAGGCTACTTAATAGTTATCTAGAGGGTATCTAGTACCTACTTATAAGCCTTCCTAGTTTCTAGTTCCTATAGGCCTAGAACTTAGTATCCCTTATTCTAGTTATATAACTCTTCCTTGGATAGCTAGGTAGCTTAGAGGAGTAGTTAGCTAGTTATAGGATACCTATCCTCTATCTTAGCTACTTTTATAGCTCTTATACCTAGGTATTAAGGGACTTTATAGCTTAGAAGAGCTTAGAGGAGTAGTTAGCTAGTAATAGGGATACCTATCCTCTACCCTAGCTACTCTTATAGCTCTTTTTAAAAGGTCTAGAACTACTTAGTAGTTATCTAGATAGCTATAGCTAAGTTCCCTTATAAAGGTTATTCCTTTCTTTATAGGGTTATATTAAATATATTATTATTTAAGCTTATTTTTATTATTTTAAATTTACTCTCTAAATTATTATATATTCCACTTATTATTATATTTCTAATACCTTTATAGGGCTAATAAAGATATTCTCTCTCTAGAGGTAAAGGAGGTTATTATTATAATATAGGGGGTTATTAGTAATTATCTAGTAGTTACTTAATACCTCCCTATATATAATAAGGTTAAATAAAGTTAGATAATATAATAATCTAGGGATTATCTTCCTTTTAGCTATATAAGAAGCTAACTTTAGTATTAAGTTAAAAATATGTAAATATTATTTAGAAATTTCACCGTATTGAAATCTCTTCTTCTTACTTCTTTAGATTTATAATACTAATATTACTATTAATAACTTGCTATTAGCTTTCTACTCCCCTATTAATAACTTTATCTTAATTACTATATAATAAATCTATTATTATATCTTCTACTACTACTAATACTACTCCTTTCCCTATTAGTATACTAGATACCTCCTATATCCCTATAATAAGTAAGCTCTAGGTATGCTCCTACTACTACTACCTCTTAGTTTAAGCGAAGTAGGAGCTGCTTAAGGGTAATATCCCTAGGATTAAGCTCCTTATAAGCTTAATTATATACTTTAAGAGTAATAATAAGCACCTAGTTCTTAGCTAGTACTTATTTAATATTTTATTAGCTTTAGCTTCTAAATTTGTTACTAATTTATATATTTTTAAATACCTCTACTAAGTTTAAGTATTATGTTAAAATAAGTAATAGAAAAGCCTATATTAATATAAGTTTTGCTTATTATTTCCTAGTTCTTAGGTAACTCTCTATAGCTTATTTATTATATAATAAGTGTTATTAATAAACTTAAGTATCTAATGAATTAGGGTAGCTCTAAGCCTAATATTCTAGCTTAATATACTAAGAATAAGGTAGGTTATCTAGTGCTTTTCTAATACTTTACTACTAGTTTCTTATTATATTTAGGAGGAGATCCTTACTATCTGGCTTATAATTAAGAAGGCCCTCTAGGCTAAGAAGAATAATACAAATATTATACCTAAGAAGTATAAAGCTAAGGAGGTAGAGATTTCTATAGAGATAGAGGACTATTAGATAGCTATCTTAGAAGAGGCTACCTCTTACTAGTAGCGCTTCTCTAAGGAGGTAGAAAAGTAGACTAAGTTATTATATAAGTAGTATAAGGAGCTTTACTACTACTATATAGAAATAGAATAATTTACTAAGAGGTAAATAGAGGTATAGGAGTTATAAGCTGCATATACTTAGGAGTTACTTTAACTCCTATAATAAAGTTATAAGTTTATATAATCCCTACTAATACCTTACTAATACTCCTCTAGTTAATATTTCTAATATATTTTAGAACTATAAAGCTATTACTACTAAGACTTTTAGTAAAGATAATAGCTCTAGGGTAATAGGTACTAGCACTAGTAGATTTAAAATTTTTAGGGGCGCCCCTAATAAGCTACTAATAATCTCTAGATAGTATTTAGTTACTTTTAAGTATTTTTTTAGTCTTATCCTGCTTTATTAGGGGCTTTTAGGCTAGTAAATTAAGATACCTAGCTAGTATACCCTATTTCTACCTAATTACTAATGCCCTATTAAATTGCTTATTAAATTATATAGGGATTATGATATTGTTACTTATAATTATAATTTATAATTATTTTATAAATCTATAGATATATTATATTATAGCTCCTATAAATTTTCTAGTTTGCTATAGCTCTTCTATTTAATAAGGTAGTAATAGTTTTATCTAGGACCCCTATAGGTAATAATATAGTTTACTATATAGATACTATTATTATTATTATTAATTAGGATATCTCATAGTAAGATAGCTAAGCTAAAAAAAGGGCTCTAATTATATAGGCGTGAAAACATTACGAATTTAGTACTTTTTATTAATCTATAGCTTATATGCTTATCCCCTATTAATCACCTATTAGATCCTAAATAGGCCTAGGTACTTATTAGAGATTTTATAAGAAGGCTACCTCTACCTGATATTTTTAGTTAAAAGTAATATAAGGTCTCCTATAGAGAAAATAATAGAGGTCCTCCTCTAATTATAGAACTTACTCTATATTTTATTATACTTATAAAGTAAGTTAGTAATAGCTAACCTTTAGGTAAGTAGATTATAAACTCTCTTATATACTACTAGGATTAAGACCTTTAGCTAGGGTTTAATATTATTAGGTCTATAGCGAGAATATCCTATTAATAGCGTAGTAGATAATATCTTAGTAACCTTATAGTAGGAGTTATTATAAATAAATTAATCTAAGTTAAGCTATACTACCTAATTATCCTAGTTAATGTTATAAAAAAACCTATAAAAAGTGCTGAATACTCTGATTTTAGTATTCTATTTAGCTATTAATCTAGGGGTAAAAAGTAGTATTAATTTTCCTCTTAATACCTAGCAGGTAGTATACTTTAGATTAGAAATTACTAGTAAATAGCGATCCTTAATTAGATATAATAGCTTCCAGGAGCCTAAATATAAGGAAGATATATTTAGTAAGTAGTATAGCTAACCTATTAGCTATAAGTAACTCCCTAGTAGGGATATATAGGGAGTATTTTATAAATCGATTAAAAATAATAAGAGTACTATTATAAGGTTTATTTCCTATTATAAGTAATAGTAGTAGTTTAGTAATAAAGTTAATTAATATTTATTAAAAGGGCTAGGTAGGTACTACTAGGGGTATAAGTTTATTATATAGGAGGTAGTATCTTAGTTTTATATACTAATATATTATATATATACTAAATCTCTTGTATTATAATAGGTACTAGCTACTTAGTAATTACCTAGACTATCACAGTCTTCCTACTAGCCTGGGGCTATAGTAGGGGTTGCTAAGACTGCGAGTAAAATAAGGAAAAGAGCAATATAAGCGTGAATAATAACAAATAGTATAATAGGTAATTATAGGTATATCGTGATATATTCTATAATAGCCGAGCTTTCTAAGCTTATCTGCTAGAAGTCTCCTACTTAAAGGATAGGCGTTAAGCCTAACCATAGTTATATAGAATACTATATAATAGCCGACTATATTACTAAAAGGCGTGTGATATATACCCCCTTTTTAAAAAGCAATTATCCTAATTACTATCTCTATCGATCTAAGATATATATGCTTAATATCCCTTTTCTCCTTCTTTATATTCTAATTACTAGAAATTACTATAGTATTATTAATTAGGCATCGCGCTAGCAGAGGAGTATATTAAACTTAGATATCTGCTAGCGCTTAGTAGCGCTATTATTACTAGCATTGCTAGGTATAGGTTGCTTATTGCTAGTGCGCTAGAGACCCTCGATTATAATATAGAGGTTTGCGATCTTAGCACGAAGGCCTGCGATCTCCTTAGTCTTAATTATATTAATAGCTATATGAATCTTATTAGTAACTACCTGCTTAGACGCGCTATCGTTCTCAAGTTTAGCGAGATGCTTGCTAATAGCATTAATATTAATAGTATCTATATTAGCTATATTAATCTCTATAGTATTAAGGCGAGGAAGGATTTCCTATCGGATGCTATTAATAATAGTATTAATATTACCCTCAGCCTTATTAGCGAGGTCCTTTGTATTTTTAGTATCCTTACGGGCTAATAGGTCTATAGTAGTAATATTACTAATATTAATAAGCAGGGCGATAGAAAGGAGGTTGATATAGTTTATCGCTATAAGGTTACTAGTAATAATTCTATTAGCATAACTATAGGTATTGTAAAAGTATATAGCAAGGACCTAGGTGCAACTAGGGAGAAGCTTGCTATAAGCATTATTATTAATATATATATTATACGCTCGCTTGAGGGTATCCTAGATATATCTAATATAGAGGTTAGAAGATATATTCTCAAAAGGCTTAATACTATTAAGGATTTTCTCGATCTCCTTAATAAGGATAGTATTAGGGTAGTATAGAAAGGCGTTATTAATATAAGCCTTTGCTTCGTCGATCTACTAGCGCTAGGCTATAGGGCTAGGGTAGCCCTTCTTAGGAGTCTTGCGAGGGGTAGTAGCTATGGTTTTAGCTAGGGTAAGCTCCTCGATATTAGTAGTAGTACTAGTAATAACGTAGACTAGCTCGGTAGCCTAGGCATCGTTATTCTAAATATTATTAGTATTATTATTAACGACCTCCTTGCGTTAGGTCTTAGTATCTATAGCGAAGAAGTTCTTCTTAGCTGCCTATTTGCCCTTCTTGCGGTCCTTGCGGGACTTCTTCTTCTTAGTAGCGGACTTATAAGTCTTAACTAGAGTGCTGAGGTTAATACTATAGTTACTAACTTAGTTATTACTAACTTAGTTATTACTACCTTAGTTATTACTACCTTAGTACGGGGAGACGGGGTTAAGCACCTCGTCGTTCTAGGGGTTAGTATCCTTATCTTAGCTGCTGCTGTTATTAGATAGGTGAGAGGATAGGACCTCGTAGTTATTAGTAACTTCCTTGCCTTTAGAAGCTATTATCGCAGTAGTATTAGTTAGGCTAGCATTTAGGAGGCTATATTTAGCGGGTTGGGATAATATTATTACTTATTATAGGAGAGAAGTAAATAAATAAAAAGTATAGGTATACCTAGATAAAAGTAGGCAGGTATAGTAAATAGAAAGGAAGGTATAGAAGGAAAAAAAAATCTTTTTATAATAGGGGTTAGTAAGGAAAGTATATAAAAGTTAGCACCCTCTGCTCCTTCTTATTTATTTTAATATAAGATAGAGAGATCGAGGGAAGAGTAGTTAATAGCAAAAAATAGTAATAATAAAGGGAAAATTTGCAACCCTAATATTAATTCAAGGTATATATATTTATCCTATTAAAAGGATAGGAAAACTATTTAATTATATATAAGGTGCGCGCCTTCTTATAGCTCTTTTAGTATCCTAGTCGAGGGGGAATTTAATATTATATTTATTAATAAGATTATTTATATTAGGTAATAGGGAGTCTCTTTATTCCTAGGTATCGTCTTTTGCTATAAAGCCTTTCTATTAGATAAGGTATTTACTAGTAGGTTTATAACTCCTCTATAAGACTCTTCGTTTAATAATATAGTTAAGTTCCTACTCCTTACTACTATTAACCTCAATAGGCTTTAGTAGCAGAGTCTTATAGTTAAACGGGTCTTCTCCCTAGGCTAGCTTATATAGCTAGGCTATAGAGAGGATTAGGTGAACCTGCTAGTGCTTAGGAATATCTACCTTATAAGTGAGAGGATTAACGATATGCTTGATTCGGAAGGGTCCTATCTATCTAGAGGTCTATTTATTATTATATTATCCTTGTAAGTAGAATCCTTTGCTAAGTTATATCTAGACTTCATCCCCTTTATTAAAAGTTATATTACTATAGTAGTTATTATATCTCTTCTTATATAAGGCGTTTGCTATATTAATAAGTAGTAGTACCTCCTTCTAATATATCTCCCTGAGGATAGTAAGGCTCTTAGTCGGGGCGCTCGTTTATATAACTATATAAAGGATACTTCGTAGCTTAAATCCGAGTATAACCTCGTTTAGTAATTATCTAATTATAATAGATAGGGAGTTATTAAGATTATATTATAAGGCAGGTAGTATATTAGTCCACGGGATATTAGGGGATTTAGATATATAGAACTATATTATAATCTTAGTAGTCTAGTTTATTCTTTTGCTCTGCTTATCTATCTAGGGGTAGTATACTATTAAGAGGAGGAGCCTGATATTAAGGGTATTGAATATTACATGCTATACTATAGAGATAAACTTAGGATCCTAGTTACTAATAATATAACGTAGAATTCCCTAGTCTAAGAGGAAAAATGCGCGGAGTAGGACTATTGCTTATTCTTTTGCTCTATAGGTTGAATATCCTATAAGAAAGATTATCTTTTTTGAGAATTTATATATTACTATTGCTAATATATCTAACTCTAGGAAACCTAATAGGATATAAGGACTTCTATGGGATAGCACCTTGGGTATATTAGTAACGAAGTCTATAGTAACGGTATTATAAGGGATATCCACGACGGGGATAGGTTATAGCTATCCTAGTAGCCTTTAGCAGTCGATTTAGTTCTCTTTATACTAGTTATAATAGTGTAAGGGACTGGATACCCCGACCGGAGAAGCTGGAGATGCTTCGGCTACTACAGGCTAAAGGGAGGAGAGGCCTATAGGTCTAGGGTATAGAACCCTTATAGCGAAGACTTAGCGAATACTCGCTAAAAGCTAGAAATAAGGGATCTTAGAGGAAGCAAGCAAAAGTAGCGTAGTAATATAGACCCTACCTTTTAGGTGCTTCTGCTATTAGTTTGATCTAACTATAGCTCTTAGCCCCTTAATACCTTTATAATTCTTTTGCTTCTACCTTGCTTTAGGAAGGTTAGTAATAATAATAATATTATATACCCGAGCGACGCCTACTAATTAGGCTAAAGAACCTATACCTAATATTTACTAAGAGCAGAGCGAAATAGCCTATGCGAACCTTTATAAGGAAGCTAACCCTAGTAAGTAGTTAGAGGATAATACGAGCTAATAAGGGGAGGTAAGAAGCTATGCTTTAAGCGAGGCTAGGGGCCTTGAAGAGAACGGGCTACTTATGCTAAATGCTCGCTATGTAGATACTAAGCATATATAGGAGAATAGGGTATATAAGACCCCTTCCTATAAACCGGACGGGCTAATAGGCTAGACGTCCATAGCTATAGCTAACGGGCTAGCCTAAGCCGGAGGGTTAGATAAAGTAACTAGCTAAGTATTAATATAATAGATCATAACTATAATAGCTAACTAATAGGAGCTAATTGCTACTACGTTAAGTAACCAAGCTCCTGCTAAGTAATTGCTTAAGGTTTATAAAAAACCCCTGAATTATAATATAGCGCGCCTTACTAGCGAATCTATTAGTATAATAAGGGAAGATTAGCTCGTTATAGTTAAAGAGGCTTATAAGTACCGCTCTAGCTGCTCTAATAGCTAGTATATCTAGTAGGCTTTAAGTATAATAGAGCATACCTTATAAATAGAATAGCGGAATTATTAGCGAATACTTATAGATAAGTCGGGGAACTAGATAGACCCTAAATAGGAAGACTTCCGAATTTTTATAAGAGGGTAGTATATCGCGCCTAAGCTCTAAGAATAGAACTACTATAATGCTCTAAGATAGTGCTACTAGAAGGATAATAAGAAACTAATTGCATATTAGGCTCGATAGGAGTCTATTAACTAAGCACTTAGCGAGCTGAGTACTAGTAATATAAAGGCATATACCTTCTTTTAGGGCCTTATTAGGACCCTGAAGGATAAACTCTTTAAGTAAGATATTAACTATACTAATATGCATACTATCGCCCTATATATATAGAGATTATAGGAGATTATAGAAGGGAGATATAGGGGAATATCTGCTAGCTATTCCGAGTTATATAAGCAACTATACTTAGGCTCTCTAGACCGCCCTTATAAGAGCGGCTCGTAACCCCCTAGGTTAATAGACTTAAGGGATCGCTACCTAGAGACCCTATCCCAGAACAACTACTTAGCGGACGCTTGCCTAACGCCTAGCGCTAGTAGTATATCTACTAATTCCCGGGGACCCTAATGCTATAATTATAAGAAGTATAGCTATATCTCCCCTAATTATACCGAACCCTATGCGCAGCTAATAGGTAGTAATCGGAACCTAAACCTAAAGCAGGGCGGGATAAGTGCAATTATAATACCTAGAGTAACTAATACTAAAGACTTGGGAAATAAGTAGGCATAGATATAACCCCGAGGGGCTCTATACTAGAAATCACCTTAGTTCTAGTAGGATAGACCGTTAAGGGATAGGCGTTAGCGCTCCGAGCGTCTAGCGAAGTCGAACTAGAGGTTAATATAGATACTTATATAGTAATAGATATTATATAAGAAGACCTCGTTAAGAAGCTCTAACTAAAGGAAGCTATTAGTATTATAGCCCCTGAATTAGTAGATTTCTAGGGAAGGCCTATGCCTATAGGTAAGGTCTACTAGCTTATATTCTTCCTTATAGATAGTCGGGGTTACTTATAGAAGATTTACTAGGCTTTTATTATAAGCCCTCGCCCCGAAGGAGTAGGAGATATCCTTCTATCTAACGACTTAATAGGATAGGAAGGTATCTATATAGATACCTATATATATACCTAGTCGTATAAACCCCTCTCGCTTACTAAGCTAGAGGTAATCGCCTAAGAGATTATAGAGAATAGCTAATAGGCTTATATTATATATCTAATAGGCGCTATAAGCCCTAATAAGAAGGATATAGAGTCCTTAGGCGAAGACTCGCTAGAGAATAAGCAAGAGAAGAAGATTCCTAGGGAACTTTAAGACTTTACTAATATTTTTAATAAGGAGAATGCGAAGAAAGTTCCGAGGCTAAAGGGAGCGGTATACTATATCGAACTAAAACCTAGTAAGGAACCCCTATATAAACTAATATACCCTATATTAGTAGAGTAGTTGCAAATGCTCGCTAAGTATATCTAGGATATAGAGGCGGTAGGCTATATATACTGCTTAACTAGCTCTACAGGAGTACTAGTGCTATTCATACCTAAGAAGGATAGAAGCCTGCGACTATATATAGACTATAGGGGATTAAATAAAATTATAGTAAAGAACTATTATCCTCTGCTACTAATTAGCGAGCTTCTAGATAGGCTCGCTAGAGCGAAGTTTATTTTAAAGATTAACTTAAGTAAGGCATACTACCAAATTGCAATTAATAAAGCAGATAGGTAGAAAATAGCGTTTAGAACGCGATATAGGTACTTCGAGTATACCATGATGCTATTTAGGCTTACGAATGCCCTAGCAACTTTCTAGGCATATATCTACTAAATACTCGCTAACCTTCTAGATACCTACTATATTATATACCTAGATAATATTCTAATCTACTTAGATATAAGGGAATAGCATACTAAGGACCTCTATGCTATCCTATGCTACCTAAGGGCTGCTGAGCTATTCGTGAAACTAAAAAAGTGCAACTTCTACTAGATAGAAGTGGATTTTCTAGGGTTCTATATTACCTAAGATAGTATTAGGATAGACCCGGATAGAGTCCGAGCGGTTGCTGAATAGCTAGTGCCTAAGTCTTTTAGAGATATCTAAGTATTCCTTAGTTTCTATAACTTTTACTATAAGTTTATTATAAGATACTCTTATATTATAGCCCTTATAACTAGCGCGCTCAAGGGAAGCTAGAATAGCATGAAGTCGGGAGCCTTCGCCTAGATAGGGGAGATATAAACCGTATTTGAGATACTTCGGAGAGCATTCGCTAAAGCCCTAATGCTAAGATACTATAACCTAATATTAGAAACCAGGGTCGAGACTAATATATCTACTTAGGTAGCATCTAGCGTGCTTTTATAGAAATATAGTATAATTTAGCACCTAGTAGCCTTCTAGTCGAGGAAGCTCTTAGATATAGAGAGGCGCTAAGCTATAGGGCAGTAGGAACTCCTTGCTATTATAGAAAGTTTAGATTACTAGGCGTAGTATTTATAAGGACTCCCTAAGAAATTCGTAGTACTTATAGACTATGTAGCGCTAAAAGGAGTGCTCGCTACGCCTGCGCAGGATATTTATAGAAGACTTATGCAATAGGTCTATTGCTTATTAGCATTTAACTTTGAAATCTAGCATAAGTTAGGGGTTATTAACCTAGTAGATAGATTATTGCAACGCCCTAACTACGTAGTAGAAGATACTAAGGTAGATAATATACTTCCCACCCTTAGAAAGAAACTTAGGCTTATTAGCTAGCTTTTAGTAAATATTTGCTAGCATATCGCTAAGCTCGAAGGAACTATAGCAGTTGCGAGAACTTATACCTAAGCCGTCTAGCGAAGCATATAAGAACCTTGCTAGAGGGCTAGCTCTAAGGTTAAGGGATCCTTACCCTTAAGTTAGCACCACCCCACGATAGGTACTAACAAGCTACTGCATATAAGTATGCATATTAGCGCTATTACCTATATAAAAGCATATATAGATGCCACGCCGACTGCTCCACGAGAGAATAGCGATAGGCCGGAGGACTCAGGGGGAGCTAGGGTTATTATACTAGAATAGTATATCCTACGTGCTATAATGAGGGAGCTTATTCAGGATAAAACAGCTTATATACTATAACTAGGTGCAGATCTCGAATAGACGGTCGGAGGACTGCAGGCTAAAGACCCCTTCTATAGAGATATCGCAGCTAAGGTCCGCTAAGATACTAGGGAATACTAAGGATACCGAGTTAATAAGAATAACGTCCTTTAGTTTAGAAGAAGACTTATTATCCCAGAAGAGGGATCCCTCTGCTATAAAATCCTAAAAAACTACTATAACGCGCCTAGATTAGGGCATATAGGAGCAAATAAGATAGCTAAGCTAATCTTATGAAAGTTTTATTAGCTATATTTAATAGAGGATGTATAGCAATATATCGCTGAGTACCCGCGCTGCTAAGGGGTGCGCATACTACGGTATAAGCTATATAAGCTATTATAAATACTAAAGCTACTAGCATACCTATTCTAATAGATTTCCTTGGACTTCTTAACCAGCTTGCTAGAAAGTTGCTAAGATAACGGAGTTACTTATAATATAATCCTAGTAATTATATATTAGATAACTAAAGTAATATAGTTCTTAGTAATAACTAAGCAGCTAGATGCTACGGGTTTAGCGAGGATCCTATATCAAGAGATCGAGTACTAATATAGCACGCTAGAGGTTATTATTAGTAACCGAGATAAATTGATTACTAGCTAGTTCTAGCGAGACTAGACTAAGGCCTGAGATATAGAAGGGCGTATCTCTACTATATAGCATCTATAGACGGATAGTTAGACTGAAAGGATGCACTAGACCCTAACTACGTATCTTATGAAGTTTAGCGAAGGCTCGCGCGACTAATAGGCAATATAACTAGTTAAGGCTGAATTTTCATATAATAATAGCAAATATACTACTATTAGCATATCCCTATTCGAGGCCCTTATAGGATACTACCCTCGAATAGTTAACTACTGCTTGCTGAACGTAGAGATCAGGACTTAAGAGGTTAACAAAAGGCTTAAGAAGCTAATAGAGGTTTGCTAAAGAATAGCTAAGACCTAGCGATATATAACTAAGATATAAGCTAAGAATGCGAACGCTAGAAGAAAAGCGTAATTATACTATATTAGAGATGTTATAAAACTCTTAACGAAGAACTTCTATTTCGCAAAAGGTTAGCAAAAGCTCGCCCTAAGATTTATTCCTATGCTAGTTATAGAAGTTATAAGCCCTAATACCTATAGAGTATAACTCCCGGAGAAGTATAGCAGAGCATATAATATCTTCTCTATCGCTCTGCTTAAGCTATAATATAGCTAAAAGCTTACTAAGGGGCAGCTCCCGGACCTTAAAGAAGACCCTGAGGAATAGGAAGTCGAGGATATTATATTATAGAGGGAAGCGCTAATAAGCCCCCTATATTTAGTTAAGTAGAAAAGCTAGCTAGTAGAGTATAATACCTAGGAGCCTGAAGAATACTTAGCGAATACTTTGCAAATCCTAGCTAGATTTAAGAAATAGCAGCGTAAGTTGTATTATAAGTAGGATAACGAGTAGTATAGACTAATAAGAAAAGTCAATTAACTATAAGACGGCTAAAATACTAAAGAGAAGACCCCCCCTATAAAGAATAATATAAACCCTATAGGTATCTAACCTTATATTACTATAGAAGTCTACCGCACTTTTACTAAAGTTCTACTAGCACTACTACTCCTTATTATTATTATTACCCTCGTCGTTATTATTATTATTATCGCTCTCCTCCTTAGAGCTCTCGCTAGTAGTACTGCTATTACTACCCTAACTATCGCTCTCTATAGCTTTATTAGAGTTGCTATCCTCTATAGCAGAGGACTTATCCTCCTCGCTATTATAAACCTAGTATTGCTAAGCTGCTGCTAAGGCGTTACTAACCTTCTTTTAAGAATTCGGTCGAGGTATAGGACTACTACTAATAACTTTAAAAATAGTAATAGGAGCTCGGTAGTAAGTATTACGAAGTATATAGGAACTTTAGACCTTCAAAGGCTCCTATAAAGAAAGCGTAGATATATAGGTATTGCTCTTTAAAAGCTATATTATTAGGATATTAGCAAGCTTATTAAGAAAAGTAGCTTACTTAAAGATATAGGTCTTATTATGTAAGTAAGTAGGGAGAGTATTATTAAGCTATATTATAATCTCCTTAACTAAAACCTTATCCTTAGCCTAGCGAGCTGCCTATAAAAATATATTAGACTAATAAAAGGGTGAGACTAGCTATAAGATAAAACCTACCTCGAGCGAAACCTATAGATATACCTAGGTATACGAAGCTATACTCTCCTTAATACCTATAGCAAGGAGCTGGTTCTTATAGTTCTTAGAACTAGGCTTAAGACTAGCGGGGTTTACTAACTAATTATAGAGGTATTAGAGAAGCTCCTACCCCTGCTCTATAGCTACGAAGATATAGAAGATCTCGCGCTATTAATACTAGCTAGTAGTAATCGCGCGGATATAATACTTAACCTAGTTCTAATAGAAACGAGTAGTACTAATAAGATAAGTAGGAATCTAGAAATAGGAAAAGTTAGCCCGTACTTCTACTAAATAGTTGCTAAACTTACCCTATAGCACTTAATATTGCGAACCCGGCATAGCTTATATATATAATTACTATTATAGCAATAGGCGTAGACGACCTAGGCATTCTTAGGGAGCTATAGGGCATAACTAACGCAGGGTTCGCTACTACCCGCTTGATTATGCTAACGGTTACTACTGCTAAGTTCAGCCTTAGTAGGGCTATACTTAGCGAGGAGTTAGCTGATAAGGCTCTCGGTATTTATGATATTTAAGGAAGTATTATAAGATAGGGAGGTTCTACGAAGTCTTAATAAAGGGCTTAGATAATATGAAAATAGTTATTAAATAATATAGTATAATAAGGAGGGAAAAGAACTAACCCTAGGGCGGGAAAAAGCTATTATTTTATAGATAGCTGAAGAGACCTCGCTAAATTATCGCAAAAGTAGATGCGACTTCGGATAGCAAAGAACGGCGGTTACTTACTATAATAGGTGCTACCTACTAGGAGATAGATATAGTGAATTAGTAACGATAGTTGCTATCCGACCTACCTAATAGCCTCGTAACGCGCCTATTTAAAAGGGGGATAATAAGATAGAAAAACGAAGTTATTATAAGGGCATAGTATAAGAAGGTGCTCGCTAGATAAAGAGCGAATAATAGGAGAACTAAAACGAAGCTACTATTAGGATAACCACCCTCTTTTAAAAGGAAATAATAGGATGAAAAACGAAGTTATTATAAGGGCATAGTATAAGAAGGTGCTCGCTAGATAAAGAGCGAATAACGGGAGAACTAAAACGAAGCTATTATTAGGATAACTACCCTCTTTCGAAAGGAAAATAATAGGATAAAAAACGAAGTTATTATAAGGGTATAGTATAAGAAGGTGCTCGCTAGATAAAGAGCGAGCAATAGGAGAATAAAAACGAGGTTATTATAAGGATAACCGCCCTTATTCAAAAGGAAACGATAGGATCCCTTTAGAATAGCCCGGATAGAGAGCATAAAAGGGCCTAAAAGGAGAGGAACTATAAGGAACGGGGCTATAGGCCTAGCTATTATATCTATAACTCTAAGGGCTCTATTATCCTTTAGCAAATATTTAGCGAACGGATACCGCGCTAGATAATAGTAGTAATAAGTAAAGGGCCGGGGCCTACCCTAGGCAGCTAAGAAGGATAATAATAGAGGGCTAACCCGCAATACCCGGTCTTATAGTAGGGACTACTATAATTAGAAGGGGGATAATTATAAGGGACTAGATACCCCGACTAGAGAAGCTAGAGACGCTTCAGCTACTATAGGCTGAAGGGAGGAGAGGCCTATAGGTCTAGGGTATAGAACCCTTATAGCGAAGACTCGGCGAATACTTACTAAAAGCTAGAAATAAGGGATCTTAGAGGAAGCAAGCAAAAGTAGCGTAGTAATACGGACCCTACCTTTTGGGTGCTTCTGCTATTAGTTTGACCTAACCGTGGCTCTTAGCCCCTCGATACCTTTACAAATAGGCGATATATCGTTATATGAGCAACTTCTTATTGCGAAACTAAAAAGTTAATATTTCTATTATTATATAGTCCGCGCTGAAGTAGTATTTTTTATTATAACTAAGGCGGAGAATTATAGGTATTGACTTATGCGGAATATAGAGTCTCTAGGTGCTATCCGTAGCTATGAAGGATAAGCCCTTCTAGCGATAGACTCTAAGGAGTTATTCGATAGCATTTTAGGGCTCTTCTAGCAGCTCTAGCGCTATTTTCCTTAATAGTAGCGTTAAATAGTAACTACTACTTGCCCGGTTCCTTTTGCTAGGATCGGAGTTATTTGAGAATTTTGCTATACCTCGTATTGTTAGTATAATTATCTATAATCTTAGTAATAAAGTCCTCTGGAATACTTATAGTTATCTCCCTTATTGCTCTATAGGCTTATGACTTCTCAGCTAACTAGTTAACTATGCTTATAAATCCTGCGTTATTATCGTCGTTATTGCTATAGGTTATTTCTGCGAGAACGTTGCTATCCTTAAACCTATTAGCTCGTCCTAAGGCTATAAGCAATAGTAAGCGCGAGAGGGCATCGGGGATAATATTAAGCTTCCCTAGTATATAGGTAATATTGAGGTTAAATTGCAATAGGTAGTTCGTAGCGCTCGCAAGCTATAGGTCAGCCTTATTAAGGTCTATAGTTCGTAGCGAGGTATATATAAGAATTCCCTTTATAGCTATATGATCTATGAGAATTTATATAGGGTGCTTATTCGATTACACGAGCTTATAGTGCTTCTTTATAGCTTATACTACTACTACTACCTCCACCTCTATAGCAAAGTATCGCTTTTCTAAGGGTAATATAACCTTAGATAGAAAAAGCACTAGTTAGATATAGAATTGCGCGATATCTTTGCTAGGTATATTAGTACTATTCTATAGGATGCTTAGTTAGAATACTATAAGCTTAAAGCTACTTTTATAAGTATTAACCTTAAAAAATATAGGCTTATTTAGGTTATAGTAATATCTTATGACCTAGTTATAGAGATTCTCTTAGAGGGCGTTCTACGCCTCTTGCTCGCTTAGTATTAGCTCGAATAATACCTTTTAGACCCTCTTTATTTAAACTGCCTTTAATAGACTATTAGGAAGTATATTTTTATTATAGAGTTTCGTAGTAAGATAGGTCTTTCTATCCTATAGTAGCGTTATAATAATATTATACTAGGGTATATTATATCATAGCTATCTAGCTATTCCGAGGTATCTCTTAATATTATAGAGAGTTTTTAGGAAGTAGAGGTTCTTAAAGGCTGCGATCCTATCCTCTATTCGTTTAATACTATTAGTATTTATAATATAGCTAAGGAGTCTTACTTTAGGAAACCCTATAAAGGACTTCTTAGGTCTAATATAAAGGCGGTTATTCTCGAAGAGCTTGAGAATAATATCGACGTGCTAGAGATAGTCCTCGTTATTATTGCTAAAAATAATAATATCGTTAATATATACTCGAGCAAAGTGCTAGTAGTTATATAGGAGGCGGTCTATGAAACGCTAGGCATAGGCTAGCGAGTTCTTAAATCCTATGAGGATAATATTAGAAACCTTAATGCTATAGGGACTTATTACTACTATCCTATTATAATATCTCGAGTAGATTAGTAGTTAGTAGAAGAACCTAGTAGCGTTAAATATTATTATACGTTTCTTCCCTCTGAGGGTATCTATTATATTATCTTAGTTAGGAAGCGGGTATATATCTAGGATAGTAATTTAGTTAAGAGGGCGAAGGTTAATAATAACCCTGCCTTTTTTTATACTATTAACTACTCGCTATATAACGAAGAGCAGATAGATAACTAGGATTAGCCTATCACCCTATACTATCTTGCTATTAGTATGCATCTTGCTATAGATATTCTTAACGACTTCGAGGTCTTTAGTGCTAAGGGGGTAAGGCTTTATTATAGCCTTCTGGTTTTGCTACCCTTTAACGAGCTTAATATATATATATTAGTTATCTAGCATAGGTATAATCCCCTTATTATAGTAGATATCTCAGTTATCGAGGATTTCCTTAAGTCTATTAGCAAAAACTATATCCTAATTACAAACCTCGACTCCATCCTTGCTCTATATAACTAGGATATCTTTTAGCTTAGATATTCTATAAGATAGAATATTATCCGCTTAATAAAGCAGTCCTAGGCTAGATTTAGCAAGCGGGGTCATAAACTACGCGCTAGCTGCTATATTACTCGTAGCTTTATTAAATTTAGATTACGAGAACTAGCGCGAGTTAAATTCTCCTCCTATAAGGGTAATAATATCTATATAGTTAATAAGGTTAGTAGTCTCCTCTATTTCTATTAGAATAATATAGCCTAGCTACTATCCTCTTGGGATTATTATTAGCCTATCTATTATATTTCGCATAAGGATAAGCTTAGGGTTATCTGCTATAACTATTATATTAACTACGCTTATATAACTAGATTGAAACTGCTAAGTATTAGAGCCTTGCTAGCTTGACTTAGGGAGGTTAATAAAGCTAGTTATAACAAATATATCGCTCTGCGGGGGAATAACTATAGTATAGGCGTTATTAACTCGTCTAGTTACTAGGTGCTATCTCCTGAACTAAACTAGATACTATATTCTATATACTAAGCGGAATTTAACTATACCCTTATTAAAGTCTATAACTAGCCCGTGATCTTTATAGAACGGTATTCCTAGCAGAAGATTTGCTCTGAGGGTATTTATAACTCTAGCTATAATAATAATATAGCTATAGATCTCTATGTTGCTAATAATACCTAGGATATAGAAGTCGAATATAACCTGCTCTATTATATAAAAGGTTAAGTCTACTATATTTATCTTCTATAGTTCTATTATTTAAAACGTGGGATTTCGCATAAAGCATAGCACCTAATTCCTATTAACTAGAGTTATTAAGGCGCTTATATCAATATAGACTTCCTCTAGGCTAGCTATATTATCGCTTTTTATATTAAGGCGGAGATATATCTATTTAGCTAGTATTATTTATTTTACTAGTTTTACCTAGGCGTTAATAATTTAGTTTTTCTTAAGTAATACCTATGCGTTATTTACTAGGGGAATTGCAATAAGACCTATGAAATTCATTATATTATTAACTTAATATATAGCAGAGTTTAGAACTAAAGTAGTTAGGGAGATTACTAGTAGGCTTCTTGCTATAACTACAACGTCCGTTATCTAGCTTGCTATTTCCTCTTTGCATAGTTGCTCTAATAGGGTAGCTAAATCGTAGGGGACTTCCTATACGTCTAGTAGGATATAGCTGCTATTAACGAGGTCGTCGATATTATAGTTATTATTATAATCCTCCTATATATAATAGGCGTCTAAGTCCGTCTAGCTTAGTCTATTATATTTTGCATAATATTAAAAACCCGGGTTTCTCCATAGCTAGTTCTATAGGTAGCGATCTTTCTAGTTTTAATAGTTATTAGAGCGCTAGAAGCATTACTAAGGTTAATAATACTATTAGGGTTATAGATTATTACGATTATCCCGTTAGAAGTCTCGGTTATTCTATTATCCCTTATTACTATTCTATATTACATTATCGGATTCTTCTGATATATAGTTAATGCTAATTAGCGCCTAGAGTCTGCGCTAAACTGCTTTGCGTTTTTTCTTAGCTATATTGAGGTAATCCTCGAGAGTATTACTAGTAGTTAGTTTATTTAGGAATCGCTAAAGCTCTAGGTTAATTATATTATAGAAGATTATTAATAGCTAGCTAACTATAAATATTAGTCCTATTTATGCTTTGCTATATTTAAAATAGTTTTAAGTAAAGTTATAAATATCTCTATCTCCCTTAAGGTCTTCTATAATAAACCTATATATAGCGATCTATTAGATAGACTCCTATTAGGTTAGCATAAAACGTCTCCTAATAGCGTTATATAGGGCGTAATATCCCGCGCAGAGGTAGTTCTATTATTTAATTAGCCTGAGTTAGTATTCCTACTAGCTGAGTGCTTTCCCTCATAGTAAAGAGCTCTAATTCTATATAATCTCTAAAGCTATAGCTAGGCTAGTAGTTTTAGCATCTAGGCTAGAGATCTATAGATCTATCTCCTTATAATATAGAATATCCTAGTTATAAAAGATAGGCTCTATACTATACTTCTTATTAATATCTAGCTAAAAAATACTATATTATTAAGTAAATCTACCTTCTTATCGAGTTCCCGCGGGTTATAGCACCCTAGTATTAGCCTCGAGCTAGCTAAATACTCGAAGGAGTAAAGCCTCGAGACCCTAGGCTAGCAGCTCCGGGTAGGGCCCCTGGAATAATAATAAAAATATTAGTAGTAGCGCTAAATTCTACTTTAGTAGCTAGGTCCTCCCTACTAATATATCCTACTTTAGTAGACCTATAGTAGTATTATAAAGAATTTATAGTATTCTATAGATTTTTCGCTCTAATAGTCCTATAATAGTATCTTCTAGCGCTATAACTTATAATTCGGGGTTTTTTCTACTCCTATTATAAATATTATCTACTATAGCTCTTGCCTTAATAGGAGGTCCTAGGGGTTCGACGTCTAACTAGCTAGATTAGATAGGAGTTGCAACTCTTTAGTCTCTTAGGGGCAGAAGGGTAATTCTCTCGCTAGCTCTATAAAGGCTTTCTTCTCTAGATAGGGGTATAAAAAGTGCTACTATTACTAGAGTATCCCTTATAGCTATAATTATATTAATAACGCTAATTAATATCGCTATATAATTATTAGGCTCGAGTATCTAGTAATAGCATAGATTAGCTTTTGCCTTCTAGCTTATATTAATAATATCTATATAAGGTATATAGTTATTATCCTATTTAAGAGAGGCGAGGTTTGCTATCTAGTTATTAAATCGTTTGCTAAGGCTAAGGGTAAAGTTATAATCCTCGTGAGCCTATTAGAAACTATAGAGCTTATAAGCCTTATTATAGTATCTAATTCTAGCTATATCTCCTATATTATAATATTCCTCTATAAGAGAGGGATTACTATGCTAATTTGATATTAAACTCGAATAGTTAGCTATATAAGTTAATAGTTAAGACCTCTATCTCTTTAACTTCTTTAACTTCCTTCCTTTTAGTATATAAATACTTTTAAAAAGGGGTTTCGAGGTTAAGTCTAAGTCCTCTACCTCGTTATAAGTCTTCGTAGTATAAGGGAGGTCTTAGATAAGAAAAAAGGAATAGGTCGTGCTACTAGATATTATAGTCTTCCTACTAGCCTAGGGCTATAATAGGGGTCGCTAAGACTATAAGTAAAATAAGGAAAAGAGCAATATAAGCATAAATAATAATAAATAGTGCAATAAGTAATTATAGGTATATCGTGATATATTCTATAATAGCTAAGCCTTCTAAGCTTATCTGCTAGAAGTCTCTTACTTAAAGGATGGGCGTTGAGCCTAACCGTGGTCACGTGGAATACCACGTGATGGCCGACTATATCACTAAAAGGCGTGTGACATAGACCCTCTCCTATTCTATAGCAATCCTATCTACTAAGATTATAAACCTATGACAGTTGATCTATTCCTTATAGAATTCATACTTATTAGGGTTTATATAGAGTCTATTAGCTTCTAACTAGGTAAGGACCTATCTTATTACCTCTATATAGGAGTCTATACTATTAGTAAATATTAATATTTAATATATAATATAAATAATATTATCTAGGCCTATAAGTAACTTATTAATAAAAGTCTAGAAGGTAGTGGGTATATTAATAAGCCTAAATAGCATAATATAGTATTTTTAATAGCTATATTATATATAGAATGCTGTCTTCTACCTATCTCCCTCCTAGATCCTTACCTAGTAGTAAGTATCCTTAAGGTCAAGTTTAGTATAGTACTTTGCTTAAGAGAGCTAAGTAAGGATTTTATTAATTAAGGGAGAGGGGTATAGTTCTTAGTAGTTACCTAGTTAAATCCCTAGTAGTTTATATATAACTTTAACTTACCTTCTTTCTTTAGAATAAATAGGATTAGTACCCCTATTAGACTTATTAATAAATAAATCTATCCTTTTTATAAAGCCTTATAGATATAATTCCTTAACTCCTCTAACTCCTTCTTAGCTAATAGGTATATAGGTCTAAATAGGGGCTTAGTCCTAGGCTCTAGGTTAATAGGGTAGCTCCTAGGAGTCCTAAACTCTAATATAATCCCTACTAGGTTAATACTAAATACCTTCTTAAAATCCTAATATTTTAATAAGATATTTATTTTAATCTCTATAATATCCTTAGGCTCTTAGGTATCCTCTAGGTAATTAGTAGTTAATATCTAGTTAACTTATAGTATTCTTATAAGTATTACTCTTGCTTTATTTTTAATATACCTAAGCTCCTTTATAGTTATAATAAGGCGAATACTCTTCTTATATAGGGGAAAGGTCTAGCCTAACTCCCTCTAATTGAGGTTAGGGCATTCTACTATATACTAAGGGATCCCTAGGATAGTATTATAGCTATTATTATTACTAATGCTAAAGTTATATAAAGCTATCCGCTAGATACCTATGCTATTAGTTATTTGGGTTGCTAACTTCTATATATTATAGTTAGATCTCTTAGATACCTATATTCCCCTAATAGGTTCTAACTTATTAGCCTCTAGTTAGGTATTAGCTATAATCCTCTAATCTATAATATTCTTATAAGCTCTATAATTAATAAGTATAGTATTAGTCTTCTAGCTACTTATAACTCAGACCTATATTATTACTTTAATATAATATAGCTAGTTACTATCTTGTTAAACTACTTATATTACTACCTAGTCCTCCTCTAGTTATTCGCTAAGGCAGGGTTTGCCTTTATAATAGGGGTAGCTATACTTCTTATAGTATAAGCACCTTAGTATAATATAGCCTTTTTTTATAACTATAATAGATAATTTCCTTCTTAGTATCCTATAGTAAGTCCTTAGTATCCTCCTAGTAATTATTAGTATTACTATAATCCCCCCTTATAGCCTTAGTTAATCCCTCTAGATTAGTAGTTTAGCTCTCTAGTTATTATCCTTATTATTAGTCCCCTAGTCCCTTATTAGCGCCTTATATATTTCTATATTAACTATACGTTTAGTATTCCTAGCCCTCATATTAAGGTTAAGCTATAATTTTAGTAATCTATTTGCTATAATATAATATTAGAGCTTGGGGTCTAGTCTAGCTATTATATTAGCTACTTAGATCTCCTCTAGTTATTAGTAGGAGCTCTCTACCTCAATCCCTTTATAATAATTAATAAAGCTCTAGTATAATTATTCTAGTTACTAGTAGGCTTATTTAGGATAGGTTTATATACTAAGGGTTCTAAACCTTATATTAGCTATACTATTAATTAACTAGTTCTTTATTATTACCTAAGTAATATCCTTTGCCTTATTATTATAATTAATAGAAAGGTATAAGGTCTATTACTTTGCTACTAATCCCTCTAGATACCTAGTAGTAAATAGTACCTTCTTAAGGTCTAATATAATCTTATTTATTTTAAATTATATATTAAGATTAAATATAACTTAATTAAAATTAGTTTAGATACATACCCCCTTTATACTTAAACATTAGGAGGTGCTTCTCCTAAAGTTCTAACTAGTGCTTCTTTACCTTACGGTTATTATTAATAACTACTTAGTAGGTAGTATGGTTACTTACTAAGGTTAATAGTTAGCTAGCTCTTAAGGTCTTAATATATTCTTATTTATGCTTTAGTTAACCTTTCTTTTCTTCTTCCTTAATAAGCTAATCTAATTTAGCTTCTATTAATTAACTACTTAGTTCTTTACTAGTACTCTTATTATTATTCTACTTAATAAATATCCTATCCTGAGTTTAGCTATTTAGTAGCTCCTATCTAGCAGGGGATCCAAAAGGCGATACTATATTCGCCTCCCTAGTAGGCTTGCAGGTGGGTATTATATCGTTATATATTGCACTACTCTAACGGTTTGCACCCCTATTAGTATAGGTATAAGAGAAGAATGTGTTATAAGAACGTGTTATAATGCAAAAGGGTGTTATACAGAGTGAAAGAGTTAGTATAAGTAGGTATAACTAAGGTTAAATATTCTTCTCTAGCCCTCTAACCTACTATATAAGGGCTAGAGGACTTATCTAGGGGCTACCCGGTGCCCCCCCATATCCTCAGACTTCTACGGACTTCCCCAGAACAGCCCGATAAGCCCTTTTCCCTGCGATATTATCCTGGCTCGTGACAACCGTCCTCTAGAACACGCTGCGCAAAGCCTCCCAGTCGCAGACATTGCAGGCTTCGTGAGTGAATAAAGGACACTCCCCCAAGGCGGATGGAGGCGGACTCAAATCAACGCTTGTTACGCGGGCGCCACGGGAGAGAAGAAGATTCACTGTTCCAAGGCCGATACCCGAAGAGCCACCTACGAGTCAAGATGTTAGCAGCTACTTTGACGGTTTGAGTAATCTGAACTCCATGTAAGTATCTTGATACATTTGCATGTGAAGGCTCATTTCACTGTGTGGGTAGCTTGGGCAGTGATTGGCCTGAATGGCGGAGTAAAAGGTTGAGTAGATTGCGTAAGAGAACATGACTATCTGCTGGACTGCGATGGGACGATCGTAACCTTCTCAAAGGGCAGGACAACCTGTGACAAGAACGACCTTGTCGTTGAGATCGGCTAGGTCTGCGTCGCTGATGTCGAACTGGGACATGTTGTAGGTTTAGTAGCCGAGTTGATTCCGTCGCACTTGTTGAAGACACGATTGGCAGGCAATGGATTGGATTCTAGATGACTTTGTGGCTTAGAGTAGTGGTTCTCAAACTCAGGGGATATTGGAGTATGGGAAGGTTAAGATTGAATCATCTCAGACATAGGCGCCGGTTAAGAATACGCATCCTAGGTTCGGCTGTTTCCAACCGAGGTTTAGTATATCAAGACTACCTAGGTAGGTAGTATCTAATCTTAGCAGCTATCTTCCGAATTCTATTTTTCGGGGAGGGCGGCAGGATCGTACTCTATAGGATGAACGAATCGGGAAACCTAGTGCCTGCAAGCGACTATGCGTCATTCGGATAGAACCCCGCACACCACTAGCTACACTTATATAAGAATTAGCCTCACAGTTAGGGCGGGTGTAGTTATATATAAGCGGAATTATCTCTCCCAGGTTTTGCTCTAATACTAAACTAGGCTAAATATACTAAATATAGGCCTAGTATAGTTATCCCCTAAAATAGAATCTCTGCTCTATTAGTCCTTACTATATATATATATCTACTTATAACTCTATTATTCCTAGTAATATTAGAAAGAAAAGAAATAAACTAATACTAACTACCCAAAGCTATTCTAAATCCTAATTTTTAATCTTATTATTATAATTCCAAAGTAAAGAGTTTTAATACCTATTTTTAATTCTTATCCTCCCCCCTATTAAGTTATTTAATATATATTTAATTTAATCAAAAGAACTTTCCTTATTCTAAAACAGAATTACTACTAGTTACTAATTCATATTTCTATAAAGTAATAAATACTAAGGATAATAAAATAGTTCTTATAATTCTAAGCTTTGTAATTTATTTAATCTAACTCTTAATAAACTTATATTTTCCTAATAAATAATTTATAACCTAGTTTAATATTACCCCTTATATCTAATAGAGCTTAAGCTTAGTTTAATACTTTATTAGAGCTAATCTAACTACTTTATTAGCTTTTATTTAAATCTTAGTCTTCTTATCCTTAATAAATCCTAATTTAATTTTAATAATAGAAGCCTCTAAGCCCCTATAATTAGAGTTATTTATAGAATTAAATAAGAAATCTTATATTATTTTTATTATTATTATATTAAAGCTAATATCTAGCTAGTTAAGAGGCTTATTATTATTAATATCGTAGAGATAATTAGCTCTATAATAAGATAATTGAAATTAACAAAGGATCCTTTTAAAACTAAGATTATTACTAGGTTAAGTTCTATCTAACTTAAATAATAATATAGAGGTTATAAAATTACTATTTTTAGTCAAATAAATATTGTTCTTATTTAAATAAGAGCTTTTAGAGGTTTAATAGTTCTAGTATTATTAATTATTATTATAAGCGTATTAGGTTATTTAAATATCTTTAGAGAAATAGCTAAATCCTAGGTATTAGTTAGCTTAATAAGTACTCTTAGTTAGTTAAGTATATTTAAAGGGATAGCTATATTAATATTATTAGTTATCTTGGTAGATATAGTTCCTATTTAGAAGGACTAAGTATATAATAAAAAGTTAAACTAGCTAAATCTTAATCTAGGCTTTAGTACTAAGCTAAAATAAGTTAATTTACTAATTAGTAATTCTATTCCTTTATTTATTATTATAATAATAGAGGGAATCACTATAGGTTATTCTATAGTTAAATTAAGCTAGGGTTCTAGTTTATTCTTACCTTTAGGTTTACTAGCTATAATTAGCTTATTATATTTAATCTTTCTAATAGGTTTATTAATAATAATCAGATTTAGTAAAGTAATGATAAGAGGAACTAGGGTATTAATAATAAATCTCTTGTGAGGTTATAGCTTAAAAGGCCAGGCCAGGGAAGGAAGGAGTAGCAGTAATATAGGGGTTAATTATTATTAAGAAGGCAAGTTAGCCCTTCTAGCTGCTTATACGCGTAGCGCCCCTTCTTAAAGCTTAGCTAACTAATATAGTTAAATTTTAGCAGAGGCCTAGCAATGGCTTAGCGCTAGCATAGCGCTATAATCCTAATCCCTTATGATTACCCCCCCTCTAGAGGGCTTAGTCTCTTAAGTCTATTAATATATAAAACTACTGCCTATGCAGAGATTTAAACCCTCTATAGCACCTATAATTAGTTATTTCTAGGCCTTTAGGTCTTTTACCTAATTACTATAGCTTCGCTAGAAGCCCCCTAGGCATTTCGCAGCTCTATTATTATCTTCTGCATAGCTTTAGGTCTTATACCTATATATTAGTAAGCTCGCCTTTTCTATATAGCCTTAGGTCTTATACCTACGCGCTATTAGCTTCCGTCTAGTTTTAGGTCTTTTACTTATATACTAGTAGGCTTTGCCTACTAATCCCTAAGGGCTTAGTAGTAATAGTCTATTTATCCTCTAATAAATATAGCTTAAAAACGCTATCCTTTCTAATCTATATACCTCCTATAGCAAGTATACCTATAATCTCACCTATTAGTAATATAATTAGTATTAAGTATAATACCTATATAGCTTTAATACTTATATAAGGACTACCTAGGCTTACTAAGGGCCTAGCAACTTACTAGTAGCTATAATACTAATTAGTAGGGTAGCCCTTCTTATAGCACTCTTTATACTATAACTTAGCCTAGTAGTTAGCCTTATAATAGCCTAGCTTACTATACTTCAAGCAGGTGCTACTTAGGGTATTAGGGCTACTATAATTAAAATAAGCCCTCTTTAGGGCTAGCTTAGTAATAGCTACTCGCGCTAGTAGCGCTAAGGGCTCTATAAGTCCTTCGTAGCTATACTACTCTAGGTATATATCCTATAGCTACTCTATAGTAGTAGCTATAGCATATAGCTACTATATATTAAATTCCTAGTATTTAAGGCTTTAATAAAGCTAGGGTAAAAGCTAGAAATAAAAAGTAAGGGCTTAAGCTTAAGACTTTTTAAAGTCTAGGGTCCTAAGGGCCTAGTAGATTGCTAACTATTTAGTAAAGAAGTAGAGAGGCTATTAGTTAGGTTCTTACTAAAAGCTATTAAAAAAGCTATATAGCTAGCGCTCTTAGAGCTTAGTATTACTATATTCTTAGTAAATAAATATAGAGAAGTTAGCTTATATTAAGTTAGTAAGGCTAGCTTAATAATATTACTATTATATTTATAGCCTAGTAGTTACTCTTATTAATATTTAATAGATCTTCTATAGCTTAGAGGCTTTAGGCTAGAGGGTATTACTATCTTTTATTACTATTAGCTAATTATAGACTTAGGCTAGTATACTATCTTTAGCAAGGGTTCTATAAGTATATACTAGAGGGCGTTTATATTTGCAAGCCTAGGTCTTAGAGGTCTTAGAGACTATCATAAGGTGCGCGGATAGGGCCTGAATAAGTATATTATTCTAGTTAGCTTAGCACTAAATAGTTATAATAAGTTTAGCTAGGAGGACTATATTAAGGCTTATAGTAATTAGAGTAGTTTTAGAAGCAAAGTTTTCACTTAACCTATTAGGTATAGAAGTGCTAGCAACGCCTTAGTAGCCTAATCTTATACTATTACTTATTCTAGAGCTAGCTACCTCTTGATTAGATAGAACTTACCTAATTATAAGGTTATAGCCTAAAAGGCTAAGCTAGGGAAGTAAGGAGTAGTAATAATATAGGGGTTAATTATTATTAAGAAGGCAAGTTAGCCCTTCTAGCTACTTATATATATAGCGCCCCTTTTTAGGGCTTAGCTAATTAATGCAGTTAAGCCTCAGCAGAGGCCTGGCGACGGCTCGGCGCCGGCTCAGCGCTGTAATCCTAATCCCTTACATCTCTTAGGGTCTAGATTAAGCTTTATTACCATAGGTTTATAATATCCTTTTCTAGTTCTAGGGGATAAATAAAAGTTCCCTTAGTTCTAATATAAGAGCTCTAGTATATAATATAATAAAGATTTATAATACAAACTAGTATAATAGCTAAATTAATAAGGGTAAGGTTTTCTTAGAGGTAATATATAATTACTATTATTATATTTAATATCTCTCTTAAATCCTTATAACTTCTAAAGAAATAGTTTTATTAGTTATTAAAAATAATAATATTTATAGTAAATACTTATAATACTATCTTATTAATTAGCTCTCTATTAGGTAGGATTACTCCTCTAATCTTTTAATAATTTAAATTACTAGAAATAATAATAATAGTCTTAGAAATAGGCTTCTTAACTTAAACTTTAAAGTTATTTTTTTACCTTTAATAAAGATATATCCTACTACCTTTCTAAAATAAGCAAGATCAGTTAATTAGATTAATATAGCTCTTATGACCCTATAAGTAAACTTTAATATATTCTCACTTAGTTCTTTATTTAGATTAGTATTAGAATTAAATATAGAGGATTTATTATTATTTATATTATCTTAAGTATATAGATGTCACGGGGCTGGGCTGGACCTACCTGAGTTTAGGGTCACGTGACCGCTGAGTCACGTGATCCCTAGGCGAACCTTTAGCCTTCCAGGGCTACGCCAGCCCATAGATAGACTTTTCCCTTCTTTAACACAGAATCCACTCAATATAGCGCAATTGAAGTGTGCCAACCTTCGCCTATTCACCGTTCGTGACATGGAGCTAGGTTATTATCTTTCTCCTAAGTAATATATTATCTTATTTTTTAGCCCCTATTCTTAGAGCTTTATATATTAGTTCTAGGAAGATTTTAATTTACTTATCTCCTAGTAGTACCTAATAATATTAATAAGTAATAATATTTAATATAAGGATCCTCTTTTAAGAAGTTATATATATTAAAAGGGTTATTACTTGTTCTTCTTAATATTTTAATAGGGTAGTTACATATAGTTAAGTTATACTTAGCTTATTTAAACGATTAATAATTACTAATGATAAGAAGGGTTTTGAAAAAGGAATATAAAATAGTTATAAGTGGTTAGAGATCTTATTTATTATAAGAAATTATTATAATAACTATTAATATAGCTTTATTATACTAGAAATAGGTAATATTAAGAGAAAAATAGAGTAAGAGGGTAAGAAAAGTTAATAAGTTACTATAAGTAAGAGGATTTAACTGATTAGTTAACTTAATAAAAAGTCTTTTTATATACTAAATTCCTTAGTAAATAAATAGAAAGAGCGCCCCTTATAATTAAATTAGATAAGAGCTCTTCTTATAGACGGAGTAGTAATAAGGAAAGTACTACTTATGTAACCTTAATATCCCTAAAGCTCTATCTATTATTACCTTAATAGTTATAAGAATAGTAATATTAAATTAGTATTTAATTATAGATATCCCTTTTATAGAGAAAAGACCTTTAACTAGTTCTAATATTACTTATAAGGTATAGTAGTTATATCTAGCTATTCTAACTAATATACAACTTAACTAACTTAGTATTATACCATAAATAGTCCCCTCTAATAAGGTTTGAACTTTAGGGGCTTCCTATCTTAAGCTAATATAACTAGATTGCTATACTTAAATAGGGTAATTTATTATTACTTATACTTAGGTAATTATATAGCGTTCTAGGGATCTTAAGTACTTATTATTACTCTTCTCCTATAATTTATATAAGTAATATAAGTAACTATAGCGTTAGCTAGTTCCTCTAGCTATAGAATATTATTATAGCTTTATAGTTTAATAGTTAAGCTATTTATCTCTTATCTTATTAGAATCTTAGTTAGGGAATATCCTATAATCAGTATCTATTATCTATTAATATCCTAAAGCACCTTTATATAATATAGGTCCTAGTCCTCTAGGGGAAATTATCTATTTAGTATTTATTTTATAATAAGGTTAATAACTAATTAGATATAAGTTTTAATTATACTTATTAATTTATAAGACTTAGCTAGACTTTAGCTTATTATACTTTTACTATAGTTTTAAACTTAATAGATATAAATACTCCTCTAATATCTAAGTAGATAACTTCTAGAGGTATCCTAATAATATCTATCTATATTTCTAACTGAGGGATTACTTCCCTAGCTATAGCTATTTTTATAAGTTAACTCTAATAAAAATAGCTTAAGTAGTTAATCTAGATTAGAAGATATATATTTCCCCTTATTAATATAAGCAACGCGCCTAAGTAATTAGTCCTAATAACCTTTAATAATTCTAAGATTAATACTATTTAGTCTAGATATAATAGCTTTTATAGTCTAATACTAGTATAAGGCTAATAGCTATTTATATAGTTCATAATATTAGTTAATACTTTTAGCTAAAGAACCTTACTTACTAACTACTAATATATTATATTTAGCTTATAATAACTAGACTTATTATAGGCTTCTTTATATATATTAGCTACTTCTAAGTATATAAGGCATCTATATTAAATTCCTTAGTATAGGTTATATAAAACCCTATTTAATATTAGGTAAGATTAGCAGCAATTTCCTAAGTATTAGGTTTAGTAATTATTATTACTATATCTACCTAATAGGAACTCGTAGATATCACTATACTATAAGTTATCCCTCTATTTTTTTTATCTTATTATTACCTTAGGCTATATAGATATTTAGACTTAGGGCTATATCATAAGTATCTAACTAATAAATATATCTTACTATAAGTTCTAATAATCCTGTTTTAGTAGTTACTAGGCGCTTTATTAGCTCTAGAACGGGGTTATCTAACTTCCCCTCCCTAGAACCTATTCCCCTATAATATATAAGTAAGGACTCTATAATCTTATTTAATTATTCTTAATTTAGTTTATCTTTTAAAGTAGTTTTTAATAGTTCTTTATATCCTCTAGATCTATCCTTCTATACCTAGGAACTATTTTCTATCTCTAACCTAAATACTTATAAATTATTATTATTATAATTATAAGATAGGAATATCGTTCTAGATAATATATTAATAGCTATCTTATTAGCCTTAGATATACTTAATCTTAATATTTAATATCCTTAGTTCTAATACCTAGGATATATAAATCTTATTATAATAAGCTAAGGTTAAAAACTAGGTAAGGGGCTTATAGTTAGTATAGATAGTTAAGAGTATTTCTATTTAAAGAAAATAGGAGTATTATTAATAAAACTCTATAATTAGTAATAGCTCGCGCTTATAAGTTCTATAGTTATATTAGGTCTTTATAAGTAGGAATGAGTTATATAGAATTAGAACTTATCTAATTAAATAGTTCTATATAATTATATACCCTCTAGTATACTTACATATATTAGATTATAGTTATATATGTTAGCTAATATCTATATTATATAGTTTAATAGCTCCTATAACTAGTTCCTTTATTAGTTAAAACGATAGGGCTTTAGAAGATCCCTGTTTCCACGGAACTAAGCTTATTAGCTAATACAATAAGTAAGTCAGTTTAGTATAGCTTCTTTTAACTATTTATAAGGTCTAGTTATTATGATAAATACCCTCACGCTAGTCTAGTTAGTAGGTACTAGCTATTCCTAGATCTTAATAATATAATTAGGCCTAATAAATATAATACCTCTAGCTTTATATACCTAACCTATAGTAATAACTAATCTTATTCCTAGGCTAATCTCTTTTCTTAATAATTAAACTTATACTTATATAAACTGATGGAGTAGATATTACTTTATAAATATCTATTTATTATCCTAGTAATAGAACTTTATAAAGATATTATTAAAATAGATATCTATAGGAGGTATTTCGCTAGCCTTTATTAGAACTACTAAGAATAGTTTAGCTTTTAGCTCTGAAATAGGGCCTAGGAAGATCCTCCTAAATTCTATTAGTAAGTAGGCTAAGGCTTTATACCTAATTATATTCTAATCAGTTATAGTTACAAATATTCTAGCACATTAAATATATAAATATATTTATAGTCTAGGTAAATAGGGATAGACTAATAAGTATGCTTTAAATCCTAAGATAAATAAGACCTAATTCGTGGATCTAATAGGTTCTTATAAATCTTATAGAGTAATAGGATTAGTAATATTAGAATCTATTTATTAATAGTCTAATAATTAATAGTAAATGAATACTCTCCCTAAGGATTATTATTCTTCTATCCTAATATAGATTATACCCTATTCTAATACTATACTATTAGTAATTACTATTAACTTATATAATTCTATATTATACCCTTCCTAAACTAACTAGTCTATCTAGCACTTCTTAATAAGGTTCTAACGTTTTCTCTAACTTAAGTTCTATAGCTTTATACCCTTATTTAAGTAAGGAATATACTTATATATGTTAGTAGCTAGAAGGTTATCTAGGAAACTAGAGAATAGGATATAATAAGTAAAAATTACTTATTTAATCTTATTTATTACGCTTTCTAGTATATTTAAGCTTAATTATATTAGACCTTTCTCTTACTACTTATTTACCTTAGTTATTAGAGTTATATAGTTAATCTAGAGTTACTTAATATATTAGTCTATAGGGAATACTAATAATCTTATAAGCTTATCTAGGTATTAAAGAGAAGACTTAATAAGTTATAGTAATACCTTACTAATATCTAACTTCTTAATTGTAAAACTTAATCCTTAAAATATCTAATACTCTTTTTAGATATTCTTAGGCTTTACCAATGATAAGGCGTGCAATATTAACTAGGCTATATTAGTATCCAATATATATATAATCTAAGTCTAAAATCTATTACTAGCTTACTAAATAATAATAATAAATTTTCTATTTTATATATCATCTTTAATAAAGTTGAGGATACTAGGTTAGTTAGGTATATTTTAATAACATACTTAGCTTAGTATTAAGAGCTTAGTTTTCTAAATCTAAATTAGTCTTGCTTAATACCTTAGGTATAATAGTAGAAGTATTGGAATTAGAGTTAACCTCTTTTATAATATTTAGTAGCTAGTCTTATTCTAATAGGTTAGTATTATTAGTTATAAGGGTAAGAATTAACTTCTACTCTATTAATACCTATATCTAGCGACTTAAGATCTAAATAATTAGTTCTCTATAATAAGGGTTACTAATCTATGTTCTACTAGCCTGGAGGTTTATAATTACTTGAATATTATATAACTATAATATACTTAAAGGTAATAAGATAGATTAGTTAGAATCCCTAGATAAATATATACCTAGATTTCTCGCTTAATACTATCAGTTATAACTTTAATAGCTATAAAGTAAGTTATATTATATATAGATCTACTAGTAGCTCCTATATTTAACCCCTTAAAACTAATACTAGTAAGCAGGTATTAAGTAAGACTTTATTCCTTCATAAGTCTAGGTTAGATAATATTTACCTTAGAGCTTTAGTTAACTTATATAGCTCTTATAGGTAAATAGCGATAAGTATTTAGTATTAATAATATATACTCTAGCTAGAATAGGCAGGTTACCTTATAGTTCTTCAAGAAAAAGTAAATATTTACCTATAGGTTATTAGTTATCTTTATAATACTAGACTTTTTAGTTATTATTATAATAACAATATTAAAATTAGCTATAACCTTCTCCTTCCCTTTTATATAATTAGGCCTATATATAACTACCTACTAAGATAAGGATTATTGTATCTTTAAGAACTTAGGGCTAAGTTATATTAGGTTAACTAGTAAAATCTTAAACTAAATATCTATAGCTAACTACTATATATTAATAAGGGGCTTACCGTCTTAAGCTATAATAGTAATTAACCTAGTCTATTAAGGTAGCTTTAGCTTTTTTTAACTAAGTCTAGAACCTCTATTTTAGTATTTAAAATATCTCCGATCTTAGTATATTCTTATGAATTAAATCCTATAGTTCTTATAACTCTAGCTTATTATATAGCCTTCCCCTTAGTTAGCTTAGTTACTTTTATAACTTGCTAGCTATAGCTAGCTAGGTATTATAATATTATATCTATTTACTTCTTCTAAGAGTCCAATAAGCTAGCTTAAACTATTATTATATCATTTTTAAAACTCTCTTATCTAGTTTTAGAGACTTATTATATATAAGTCTTAGAGCTAAGGTAACCTAATTAAATAGATCTATAATACCTAAGGGCTTAACCTCTTCCTAAATATAAAATTCCTCCTAGTTAGTTAATGGAGTTACTAGGTTAGATGTATCCTCTAGTAGGGTGGATTTATAATAGCGCTTTCTAATAATAATATTAATATAGTCCTATAGGTTATAAATAGAGTTATCTAGGGTTATAATAGGAGTAGTCTTACTATTAAACTTATAAAAAAGTATAACTATATAGAATAAACATCTATAACGCCTCTTAGTAGTTAAATACCTCTTATAAAGCTATAGTTATAATGGAAGATTAAAGCTTTTATAATAGCTTATTCCTATAGTAATAGATACTTTAGGAGTAGTTCTAGATAATTAGAATATTAATATCTGATTTATCTGCAGGTAATATAGTAAAATTCCCTATCTTATATTAGTTTTAAGCTATTTATATATAAGTTAAGAGACTTCTTCTAATCTAGTAACTTAGGAAGATTAATATGTTTTTAGCTAAAGTTAATTCCTATATTATTACCCCCTTAATAAGCTCTATAATTCTAGGGTTAGTAGGACTATCACTAGTTCTAATAGTAATTAGTATTATTATATAAGTCATAGGGAGGGGGCCTGGGATTATTATATTCTTACTACTAATTACTATTAGACTACTACTAATTACTATTAGATTACTACTAATTACTATTAGACTACTAACAATAGTTTTATTTATAATTTCTACTATATAAGTGCGATTAATATCCCCAATAGCTATAAGTAGGCATTATAAGTATATTATAAGGTAGGATATATAATTATAGGACTATTATAACTAGGTAGGATATATAAGTATAGGACTATTATAACTAGATAGGTAGAATAGTATCTACCGTAGTTAGCCTGCATTAAGTAATTTAGATATATATAGGTTAGTTATTATACTAAAATCTAGTCTACCCCTTAGCTAGGGTTTTATTAAATAACTAAGTCTTCTAAGATCTAAGACTAGAGTTATTTAGCTTTATATTATTCCTTAGCTTCTTATTCTTCTAATATCTAGTAGGTATCTTAGATAATATAGTAAATAGATTTAAGACTACTTAACACTATTACTAATATACTTAATACTTAATAATGAGGGTTAGTATCCTTTAGTCCTCGCATATATAAATAAATAACCCTAATAAGAATAATCTCCTCAGGTTTTATAATTATTACTTAGTTACTTATATCCTTATAACTAGCTTAATATAGTAGACATAGTGCTTAGTTATAGTAGGCTAGTAAAGCCTTATTATCCTTCTACTTTGTTATATGAATATTATTACTATTATTTTCTTAATTTACTCCTCGAAATAGGAATTATTCTTTTAGAGAGCTCTCTATAATAGCTAAATTAGAATAATTAGTAGTATTATTAGAGACTTTCTTGATAATATTAACTAGATATAAGATACTATTAAGGTATATTGCTATTATACTTTTATATTATATATTAGTTATTCTAGAGACTTAAGAGATAGGAAGCTATCTAGGTTGATATCTAACCTTTTTAAAATCCTACTTTAATTATATTAGCTATCCTAATATAGTAATAGAACTATTAAATATATTATAAGTTAATATAAGAAGGGTGAGATTAATAGTATTATTATTATTAGGGGGAGTTATAAATAATATAGTAGCTAGGTTCTTAGTTATTATAAGAGTATGGCTATAGGCCCAAACCAGGAAAGGCTAGGATGCTAAAACGTAGGTATCTGTTATTATATTAAACTATTGCTTAACCTTCTAAGTCTATAGCTTGCAGAGTTTTCTCCAAGGTATATTTATCCGCCTCTAACTTGCTAACGTTTTGCTAATAGTATAGCTCTATATCCTATACCCGCTATTATTCCTTATACTTACCCCCCCTTCTAAAGCCTTGGTCCCTAAGGCGTACTAGTAGGGTAATATAGCTCTGCATTGCTAACTATAGGGCGATAGTTTAGTGTCTTTATTATATTATTTGCTATTACTCCTTCGTGCGCTAGATTTAGGCTGCTATAGCAAATAATATATTTTATTTTCTAGCGTGTTATATATTTTTGAATTTTAAGTATTGCTATTATTTTATAATTAGTTACTAATAGTTATATAACTATTTAGCGGTATATAGCTAGTAATTATTTAGCCTTATTATCTAGCAACGCTAAGTATAAAAGGGCGTCTTCTTTTTGAGGTCTCTAACCTAGTTAAATTTTCCCATCTTTGCTATCTTATTTTCTAACTTAGCAGCCTCTATTTTTCCTTTATTATTTATTCTATAAGCTTTTGCTACGATCTTTTAATTTCTTCTTTACCTCTTCTTTTCTAGCACCCTTCTTCTCTAGCCTTTTGCTAATAGCTCTCTACTATATCCTATATTATGTATATAGGTGCGATATTTACTAAATACCTATATAATCCTGAGATCCTCTCTAGCGACCTCACTAGTAATACTAATAGTAGCTATCCTTGCCTTAGCTATCTCTATAAGATATATTAGGATATTATTAACCTTCGCTATATATAGAGCGAGCATACGTAGAAGTATATCTATTATAACTTTAATAAGAAGAAATATTCTACTATAAGTCTCTGCTAGTTCGCTACTAGGTTGCTATATGCTAACGCCTGCTAGATTCTCTAGGAGCTTTGGGGCGCTGCCTAAAAAACCTAGAATATATTCCACTAGATCTAAATTTAGGAATATAAGGGTATCTTAACCCGTCTTTATTATTATTATATCCTTGCTTTGCTTAGCGATTATTTAGTAGTATAGAAGCATATTACTAAGCTTATCCGCGATCCTACTACTAGTAGTAACAGCTATAATATAGAGCAGCTCTAGCTCCAGGAGCTCGCCTCTATCTATAAGCACCTAGCTCTTAATATCTTAGTTTATATAGGTTATTATTTACTACTCCCTTGCTAACTATATCCTACTAATAATTAGTTCTAGGTTAATACCTTTTATAATAGTATTAATATGCTCTAGCGCCTAAATACCACCTAGCTGCTATATACTTATAATAATAATCCTACTATATACCTCTATAATAAGATCGATTATCTAGTTAATAACCCTTTAACGAAGCTAGTCCCTAAGCGCCCTCATAAGTATAATATTAACTCCTTTCCTGAGTTTAGTAAGTTGCTCTAGGATAATCTGCTTAAGTATACGTCTAATAATATTCCCTCCTGCTTTATTACTATTACTAATACTCGCCCTATCTTATGCATATCCTACCTTTATACTCCTACTAAATATAGCTAAGAGGATAATAATAATTTAGCAAAGAAGGCTAAGAAAGCTAAAAAGGCTAAGGTTACTATTACTATCTCTAATAGTAGCTCTAGTAATAAGTCAGGTAGTAACTCTAGTAGTAAGTCTAATAGTAAGTTAGCTAGTAGTTAATCTATAAGTAGCGATAATAGGGATATTAGTAATGCTAGCTTAGTAACTAGTTGCTATGGTGCTGCTCGTAGTTATAGTGGTTAGGGTGCTCGCACCTGTGGCTATAGTTAGAAATAAATAATTAGTTAGATTATTAGCTTTTCCCTTTTTCTTTATAGGATAATACCCTCTTTTTGTTATTATATTAGTAATAATTCGCCACTTAATATAATTAATCTTCTACTTTATAATTTAGCTTCTATTCTATAGTCCTATGACTTATAAGTAGCAACTTATTGCTATAACTTTAGTAACTAGTTATCCTACGTCTTATAAGACTTCTTATACTATCTATCAAACTTATGAATAGCTTCTTGCACGTTCGCTAAGTTCTCTATAGGCTCCTATGTATTATATTCTATAGGCTATCCTACCTATTTAACTAGATATTGCGTATTATTACTAATACCTTGCTATATAATAATCTCTTCTACGTCCTATTCCTCTAGCTTATCCTCAAGCTCTAGGTATATAAGCAAACCTTTGCTACTTACTTAGTAGTTATCTTATAGTTCTAGTAAGGTAATAGAGAATATATTATATATCTATTAGTACTATAGTAGTAGATAGACCCTATATACTTATATGCTAACTAGTTCTATAATAGCTGCCTATATAAACCTAGGTGCTAGTTTCTTTTTCTTAAACTAGAAGTTCTTTATTAATAGCCTAACGACCTATTCCTAATAATAAGTGCAGTCCTTATGCCCTATATTATAGTACTTAGCTTATAATTCTGCTCCTATTCCTAGGCCCTCTTATAGAGTCTTGAAATATATTTAATTCGCTCCCTTACGCCCTATACTATAACCCTATTTATAGGAGCTATATATTCTATATAACGCAGGTAGTAACTATATAGGGCCTCTATTAGCAAGTAGCTAGTAGTACTATAGCAACTATTATTATATGCAAACTCCGCCTCGGGTAGCTAGACTGCCTATTCTTATAGTAAGTTGCTAGCATATGCTTATAAGTACTTTTCTAACGTCTAATGCATCCTTTCTAACTGCCTATTAGTCTAGGGGTAGTATATTATAGAGAGGCGGCGCTTAATAGCCCTCTTTCTTATAAACCCTTCCTAAAATTAGCTAATTAGGAGCTTATCTTAGTTGCTAATAATACCATCTAGGGTGCTAAAGGAGTATTTAACCTATTTATAGATAATCCGCGCTAATTTAGCAGCTATTAGCTGCTTTGTTATTAGGATAAATATAGCGAACTTAGTTATCTAGCATATAATAATAAGAACCGCGTTATATGCTCTGCCTATATGCTGAGAGCTTGCTAGCAATCTAGTGATAAAGTCTATGCTTATTTCCTAGAATAGGTATATAGGTAGGGGTAGTAGTTATAACTTTCTATAAGGCTTATGCCTTAGAACGCAGTTCCCCTAGTATATATAGCACCCTATAATATAATCACGCATATCTGCAGCTAAGTTTAGCTAGTAGAAGTTCCTTAAGATCAACTTAGTAGTCTTATTTACCCCTATATAACCCGCCCTATAGTTATTATAGTATTAGCAAAGGATCTCTAGCCTTAGAGACCCCTCTTATAGTATCTCTAACTATCCCTTATAGAATAGGGTTCTATAACTATTAATTATATAGCCCTTATAATCGCTAGCTAGTCTATGCACCCTCTCTAATTATATCTAGTAGTATAAGTTATTAGCCTGTAGTTTATAGATAAGATTCTCTATTACTTTAGAGGGTTGCTAACTATCCGCTATTTCGCCTATTATAAGCTCCCTTATAACCTAGCATAGGATATACTATTATACTATAGTAACCCTAGCTCTAAGCGAGTCCTCTTAGTCAATAACCTCTCGCTAAGCGTTCTCTATATTACCCCTTGCTCTTTAGCGTTAGGTTATTATAGCTACTATAGTTATAGTAATATTAGCACGCTATAGAGCGCAATACTAACTAGAGACCGAGGCGTCTCTGCCCCTAGAGCTATCTATCTAGAAGGGGCACCTTATACTAGCCCTTATAGCGTTAATAAATACCTTTAAGGTCTCTATACTACCTTATAGTATAGTAATACTTATCTAAAGGTCTACTAGTAGTTTGCTAATAAACCTCAGCTTCCTCACTAGGGTTAGGAGTATATTATTATATTTCACCTCCCCCTCTATATAGTCTAGCCTCTTAGATAAACTATTTACTAGGTTTATAACCACTAACATATGCTCTAAGTTAAAATTAAATACTAAGAGTTTATATACCTAGCTAGCAAGCCTTCCCTAAAGGTCCTATATAAGCGCGCTAATAACTCCCTTTAGCGCTTAGTAATCTATTAGGATTATAAACTTCTTTAATATACCCTAAAGGTAATAAGCCTAATAATCTAAGCTTTTAACTATAGCCAGGAGTTCCTATTAGCCTACTCCCTAACGTTACTCTATATTACTAAGCTTCTACAAATAGTAGGTAACTATTTGCTACTAGCTATTAATATACTATAATAGAATACTAGATATAGCCTTTATAGAGGTATCCGTCTTAACCCTTATTTTATAGGTTAGGTCCTAGTATTAGAGAATAGTTACTAAGTAGAAAGCAGCTTAAAGCTACTTAAAAGCCTATTAGACCTCTTTTAGCTAGTACAACTCACCTCCTTTCTTACTATTCTCGCTACCCTTTAATAAAGATATTATTAGAGCTATAATATCTAAATATCCTATAATAAACTTATAGTAGAAGTTATAGAATCTAAGGAAGGCCTAGATTTCTTAATATATCTTTAGCAGCTTCTATTTAGTAATAGCTTAGATATAAGTTTAGTCTATTAATATACCTTTAGGCGTGATAATATACTCTAGGAACTCTACTTGCTATTAGTAAAACCTATACTTACTAAGCTTAGTATAGAGCTCCTACTAGTAAAGCCTATAGAGCACTTAGAGAAGGTCTTTTATATATTGCTCCCTTATCTTAGAATAGATTATAATATTATCTATATAAGTAATATAATAAGTATTTAATAGCTTAGCGAGCGCTTAGTGAATATACGCCTAGAATATAGCTAGGGCGTTTATAAGTCTAAATAGTATAATAATATATTTAAAGTGCCTATATTATATCCTAAAAGCTATTTTCTAGTAATCCTCTAGCTTAATATAAATATAGTAGTATATATCTTAAATATTGATTTTTAAGATCTATTTCGCTCCCTAAAGCCTATCTAATAGTTTACTAATAAGAGGGAGTAGATATTAGTTCTTTATTATTACCTTATTAAGGCCTTAATAATCTATATAAAGGCATAGGAACCTATCTTTCTTAGGTATGAAAAGGATAGGGGCACCTGCCTTGCTAGTTAAGGGTTAGATCCGCCCTATTGCTTAGTTATTAGTAATATATTAGTAGAGTTCTTCTAACTAATGCTTATTTAATAGGTAAATAGGCCTATATAGAGGTTTCTTCCCCTCGATCAGGTTAATAGTATATTCTATGCCTTCTAGGATTAGGTACTCCTTTGCTAACTATTTATTAAATATTACCTATTTGCTAAATAGCTCTAGTAGTAACTCTATATTGCCCTCTAGGGTATCTTCTTCTTCTAGCGCCCCTATTAGCAGCTTATAGGGGGCGATATTCCCTGATATATATATAATATAGGCCTTCTAGCTATTCTTAATAACCTCTTATATAAATACTAATAGCTTAGTAATACTAAAGCATTAATATTCCTAGGTATTTATCTAAGTATTAGTTATAATACCCTCTCTTCCTATAGAGTATTATAATAGGAGGAGGTCTCCTGCTCCTTTAGGTTAGAAGGCTTTAGCAAAGAGTTGCTATATCTTCCTCACTTCTCCTCCTAAGTTAATAAGGAAAAATATTAACTAGTATATATTTTAGCTTATTATAGATAACCTATTAAACCCTTCTTATATAAGGGTAATAGCTACTATGGGTTATAGTTATAGGGACTTAGCTAGTTAATTACTAATAATATTAACCTAGTAATAGGAATCTATATCTACTACTACTTCTTATTTAGCGATATTCTAGAGAATAATTACCTATCCTTTTATAGTAGCTCCCTTAGGGAAATTATCTAGTTCTAATTTAAGCGCAGAGGTTACTAGTATAGTCCCCTAGCCTACTTATTTTCTAATAAGTTAAGTTTCTTAATTTCTCTTATAGATTAGATTATATTAACCCTCGCCTTCTTAGCAAGTACTTAGTATTCTACTAGCATTTTATTTATACTTCATCTTATATATTTATCTAGGTAGTCTACCCTCTTATACCCCTTTTACTTATAGCTAAAGCATATTATATAATTAGATATTATAGGTTATATGCTAGGGCTAGATATAGACTAGTTCTAATTAAGTCCCTATATTATGCTATTAACTAGTTAGTGAGGTATTAGGCTCTAGGAACCCCGCGTTGCCTTCTAGCTAGAACCCTACTAGCCCGCCTTTTAGCCTAACCTTATTACTAGGGGCCCCCTTGGGTTATACTCTTCCCCTATATACTATCTCCTACTCTCGCTTTACAGAGGTTTACTACCCTATTAGTAATATATCTCCTATAAGTATTCAGCTTCTATAGCTATATCTCTTAGCCTCTATATCTTAACTTTCTAGTATTTAAGTTCCCTATATAGGAATAGGGCTAACTAGAAGTATAATATATAAGCCTTAGCCTTGCTATCTTCTATACTAACTATACCTAAGTCCTAATATATTGCTAATTATTTAGCAAAGAACTATATTAATAACTATATCTCTTTTTGCTTTTTTATATCTAGCTTCTTATAATACCTTCGCTCTTAAAGCTCAAGGTTAATATACTATTAGCAAGTAAATACTATAAAGTTAGCTTATACTAGGTCCCCTTCTAGCTTAGCCCTATAGTATTACTACTAGGTCTATAGGGATAGGCTTATCTTTATGAGCGCTTATTAGACCTACTGCTCTAGTATATTACTAGCATATAGTTAGTTTCTATCTTTAATTGCTTAGATCTAGTTATTAACCTAGTCTATAGTAAAGTCCTTAGTTATAATATAGTAGTTATATATAGGGGGCTTTTTATATTCTCTCTATAGGTATCTTATTACTAAGTAGTTAGTAAGTTCCTATAGGAGGGCAGTAGTTTATTCCTTATACTACTACTATTATAAATATATCTACTCTATAAGGCCCTCCTGCTATTTCTATAGTAACCCTATAGCCTGAGTAAGGATGCTAGAGATACTTACTTCTTAGGGAGTCCTAGGCGGGGTGCCCTATTAGCTACTGCTTGCTATCTATTCGCCCCTTAAGGGGTAGTCTGCCTAGTCTAGCGCTACGTAGGACCTAGCCTAACCCCTCGGGGTTATTCCTCCTACTATATTATTACTAGGGTTATTTATTCCCTTAGTATAGCATCTACGCTATATTCCTTATATCTCAGGGCTTAGCAAATAATTAATATCTTATTAGCTAAAACCCTATTAGTTATATTCTATATACCTAGCCTAGAGTTTATTATAATTAAACTCTATTACTAAATTATTAGTATATTATTACTAGTTTGCTTTAGATATTCTAACTAGTATTAGTTTCTTAAATTAAGGCAGAAGTAATAGAGTTATAAGAGTATAGCTATAGGCTTAAACTAGGAAAGGCTAGAATACTAAAATATAGGTATCTATTATTATATTAAACTATTACTTAACCTTCTAAGTCTGCAGCTTATAGAGGTTTCTCTAAGGTATATTTATCTGCCCCTGACTCGCTGACGTTTTGCTAATAGCGTGGCTCTGCATCCTGCACCCGCTATTGTTCCTTATAGTTATCTATTAATTTATTTTTATTAAACTATTCTTAAGATAGCAAGTCTTTAGCTATATTATGAGCTTATTTATATTAGTATTAGGGTTAGATAGTTATCTAGGATTCTAATATAGTTATATGAGTAAAGTTAAATACTACTTATAAGTATTTAGAAATTTATAGGATAGGAATAGTTATTAGTTTATAAGTATATTAGACTACTCTCTAGTTATTATAATTAAAATACTAATCCATAGTACAGTTAGCTTATATTAGTTATTTATAATATTAGCTTCCTTAATACTAATTAGTTAGCTAATAGCATTAAACCTCTCTAGAGTTACTAGTTTTAATATATAATATCTCATAATAATAATCTTAGCTTAGTACTAGGCTATATTAATACCTATAGAGTTATATAACTAGTTATTAATGGGGGGGGGGGGGGGTGTAATAAATAAGGTTATATAGGAATAGGATATTATTAAAGATGTATACTAATAATGCTATAGCAATACTTATAATAGCATATTACTAAGTTAGAATAGCTTAAAAACGTTATAATAAGGGATTTTTAGCTTCCTAGATACCTATAATATATAGAACTTAATAGATTTAATAGAACTTAATAATTACCTCAGAGTAGGAGCTAGAACTAGCCTTATAATTAGGGTAGGTATAGTTATATATAAGTATGGTTATCTCTTCTAGGTTTTGCTCTGATGCTAAACTAGGCTAAATATGCTAAATACAGGCCTAGCACGGTTATCCCCTAAAACGGAATCTCCGCCCTATGGGTCCTTGCCACACACACAGTATAACGACGATCTCGGCGACATTTACCAGCTTGAGCGTATTAACGTAACGCGTTTCGCTACTTGAGAACTAGAGAATGAGAAAAGCGTTGGGTGGCGAAAGGCACTAGAAGAAAAGCATTTGTGGTTGGCGATGAAACAGTCAAGTAGCATCTTACAGTTGATTTCAATACCTCGTGGCCAGCTTGACCAGCCTCAGTCTCTAGTGCTCTCATTCCCTTTTTTTCCACTCTTTATTTGGGGTAGGAAGCTGTTGTTCTTATCTGAAGTCGTCCGTTAGGCTTCTCAATATTTGACTTCATAATATTCTCGTACAGACTCAATAAGGTTTTTTTTTAAAGCTTCTACGTAAGTGACTAATTCGGACCAATGAAACGTGCGTCGCGAGCCGCCACATGCTCGTAGACTTCCCGGCAATACGTAAACGTACACGGGACGATCTGTTATAATGAAATAATCTTATACGGTCGGGGAGTCGAGACGTCGTCCAAACTTTGCCTAGATTTACTAGGTTCCCTCAAATGCCACGTAGCTCCTTTGGACAATGATGTATGGCCTATGTCAAACACCTTGTGAGCATCTCGACCTCGAAGCAGCCTAGACAGTTAGCCTCGTTACTGTGAGTGGTCAAGTGACATATTTAATGGTGATGGGATTAATCCGCCTTCGCCAACAGCTTTGGTAGTAGTTGGTGGTCAACAGCAAGATATCTATTGCTATGGGGCCGCTGGCTGGTCTGTGTATAGGTCTACCAATCTAATGAGAACGCAGCTTAAGAAGCTATCTTTGGCGTCGTAGGAGGTGTTGCGCCCATATTTTTCTCTAGGGAAACAGTCCGTTGCTCAATCTCTCCGGTAACAACAGTAAGACCAAAACAAAACTCCTCGAAGACACGCTTCAATGCATCAAAACATCCGTTATTACAAGCATCACAAACGCCATCAGTGCTGTCAAATTTTGCCTCAGCCTGAATTCCACCAAGATTGTTTTTCAACGCATCAATCGCTGCATGCACCTTTCTGATAAACTCGCTGTACAGTTTTTGAACCAAACGCTCGCTCTCACCAAGTAGCATCGAGGAAAAGGAGCCGGAGCCAGCCGTCGCCAGGTAACGCTTGCATCCGTCTTTCAGAATCGTGAAGGACTCTCTCAAACGCGCCTGCGTGTCAATCACGGAATTCTTCATCTCTGAAGAGGAGGGATCCGCGGCAGTGCCTGACAGGATGCCTATAACGGTGTCTAGGCCATCGGCAAACACCAGCAGGGCGTCTTCATATACGTAAAGTGGAACCTGTCCACGGCTTGCGTCGAAGGCGGTGTTGTTGGTCAGTGCATTTTGCATTCTCACTAGAGCATCGGTGAGTTTTGCCGGCGTAGTCTGCTCGCCAGAGTCTTCGATGGCTGTAGACAGGCGCCCGATGGCGAAGCTCTGGAGATAACCTCTGATCTCCTGGGCGTGCGGCCCGCCGTGCGTATCAGCAAAACGCTGGTCGGCAATGGTGCCTGCCGACTCGAGAAGCGTTTTCGGCCCTCCCGGGTGGATCGAAAGAAAGGACGTCATGTCGTAGACTGTTCCGTCAATGGCAGTCCAGCATGAGGTAATGGAATTGTGCGCCGCAAGCTCGGAGGGGCTGATGATGGTGTTTTCGGGCCCTGTTGGGGATAGAGAGGAGCAGGAAGAAGACGTTGAGAGCGAAGGTCTTTTCACCGTTGTGAAAAGGTCTTGGTGCAGTTGGCCCCAGTACGCGGGAGGGGAGGGTATTTCTGTGTAGTCGACATTGCCAAAGTCGTCACTCACGTCTCGTGCTTGATGCTGCTGTTCCTGATGCCGCTGTCGCTTTCGCGGTTGACCCAGTCCAAGGCTGCTCATCACCGTAGCACCGAAATCAGAGCTGCCGCAGACGAAGACGTGGCCGCCCTTTTCCTTGACAAGCCTCTGGACGATGTCCCGATATTCTACCAGATGGCGCGTTAGATGCTGCTTCCCCTGAGGAAGCCGAGTCCAGGTTCCACCACGGATCATGAGATGCCTCTCCCGGCTGAGAGCCAAGACGGCTGTCAATGGCAGGGCCTTGGTGAGTTGCTCCAGGCTTTCGAGCGAACAAGGGACATGGTGAAGTGTTTTAGCTGCGACGACAAGCAGGACTTCACCAAGGTCATGTTGGCTTTGGTTGAGCCGCTGTGCCCGTGCTACCCGATCGTGCAAAAAGCCTACCAAGGGGCCGACGCCACTGCTCTGGCCGACCAAAACAAGCGGCACGGTCAAGTCGCGCGGCTGGCGGAAACGCGGAAAAGGCCAAGGGCGAAGGCGCACATGTGTCCCTTGAGCGGCGCCGCCGAGGAAGGAGGAGACCAACCCCTCGGGCGAGTGTTGACCTACAGTCAAAGTGATGGTCATACCGCCTCCCCCTTCGACCGAGTCTGTCGCTTCATCAGCCGCATCTGGTATGACGCGGGCGATGGAATAGAATCTCGGCTCGGCGTCATTCTCGCCCACGCTTGACGACGCTTCACGGTCTTCCGGGGCAGGCGATGGGGGGGGCCCCAATCGTCGCTTGTGGGACGACGTTCTGTTGAGAATCTTGCGCTTTCTCGGTGGCCAAACTTGGACTCGATCACCCGGCTCGAGTGGCAGATTCGTATCAAGCCTTACTGACACCTCGACGCAGCCCTCGTACTCGATCTGCGACTCGACACGCGCGTCCTGCCACTGCGGTCGCCCGCCGAGCCGGGACGCCATGCCCTTCTTCATCTGCATGCTGAGCATGGCCTCGGGGCGAATCTTTGGCTTTCCTACTTCCGTTCCTGGTTTTCTCTGGTCCTCACTCTTGACACCGCTGCTCGTCGAGTGTCGACCCGTGTTCAGGCTCACGCCCGTGATGCCGACAGCCTTGACGCGGTGCCGCTCGAGGAACCAGACGTAGATTTGCAAAAGACCATCCCACGCCGCCGATAGATGCCGATATTGCGACTTCTCTTCAATGGGCAGCTGGTCATCAAGTTGCCGAGTACGCGCAGCAGCGACGTAGTCCCTGACACTTCCGGCTCTGTCACCGAGAGCATCCAAGAAGGCGCGGATGTTGGCCGGCAGCGTGGCCCGTCGATCATTCTGCATCGCCCTCAAGTCACCTTTGACACCCTGGCGACCGATGAAGACGTCTAGCGCATGGAACAGCGGCGCATCGACGCCACTGTTTCCGAGCTCACCGGGCATCACTGCGCGGCCTATGGCGGGATACGTCTTGATCCAGACGACGGGGTCGAAATTCGCCGTGTCGCGCGGCGTCATGGCCTCGAACACTTGAGCCAACTTCACGACGCGTGCCGCCAAACTCTCCAGGCAACGTGCGACCTGACCGGGCTGGCCTGCCAGGACGCTGCTCTGCGCGAGCGCCATGGAAGAGAGCGCAGGCGCGAAAATGGACTCCATCGTACCTTGAAGCCCAGGGGACAGGCGCTCCTCAGGAAGGTCGAACCAGTTGCTGCTCAGATTGAAGGAAGCATTACCCACGGCGTTATTGAGAACGTCGTCAGCGGGCACCTATCATGCCAAGTCAGTGACTTTACTGGGTAGGTAGGAGAGTGTTTTGAGGACATCAGTCCGTACGTACCCGTCCGGTAAACGCTCTCCCCAGCTCCTTGCAAACCCTCTCCCATGGCTCGAGGATATGGCGCGGTAGCTGGGAACGTCCCTTGTCCGCTTTGTCTTTGCTTTGCACCTCGCCAAACTTGTATGCGTGAGCCAGCGCGCTCAGCACGAGCGCGGCTCGCGTGAGATGGCGTTGTTCCAAGGCGTCCCACGGGTTTCTTCCTCCTGCCGCAGGGCAGCCCAGCTTGTCGACAGCCTGACGCAGTCGTCCTGCGCGGAGTAGCTGCGGCAGACTCCCGTGGACCGCCTCCCATGCCTCCAGGGACTTTGGAAGGCGTTGCGTTTGGCCTCCTAGGAAGCCTTGGGTGCGATTAAAACAACCATCGAGGCCCTTGCCGAAGCGCAGTGTTTGGGATCCCTCTGGAAGTGGACTTGGGCTCCAAGATTTGAACGTGGTTATTGACGAGCCACCGGACATTTTCGTTGCCAGAGAGGCCTGGGCAAGCAGAAAGCTGGCCTTGGAAATAGGGCAGTGAATTTCTGCGGCTCCTGTGGCTGCGGCATGTTCGTTCTTCACATGTTCATTCTTCACCGGAGTGTCTGGCGGCGTGAGGAGGCGTGAAGCTTTTGTCTGGTGTACATTGAGGAATATTGATGGTGGTAAAGGTGATGATTTAGTGTACTTGGCCACATCCTGATGTGGCTTCTTCCACAAGCGAGAGGCTATGGGTGACGTAGGAGGCGGAGACGGAGACGGTGTTGGAGGGAATTGAGAGGCAGACATGGTGGTGCGAGGGAGATATCCGAGTAAGTGTTATCGTGGCAAGACAAAAGGAGAGGCGTGATCAACGGTTGCAGACAGCCAATAATGGCTGGGTAAATTGGTTATAGGAGTTCCTGCTCTGACGGAGCTATTCGTGTAGTTGGTAAGCTCCCATTTATGTATGATGCGTCTAGAACGAGAGATGCATTGTTTGTTCATCAACTTGATCCCGTAGTATGCTATGCACATGAAAGGGTCTCAAAGTTTCGCAGAAACGACCTGCATGTCGGCTCGGCAATAACCTCAGCTGTCCTCGCACTTATGTTCCAATTCGGGAATGTTCTTCTTTCGAGGCTTATTGGTATCCCCATCGGACCGGCACAAAGAACATTACGCTATTGTCCGGCTGGTCACGCAAAGCAGCCTCGGTGGAACTTGATAGTGCCAACTTCCAAGTTGCACGCTGGCTTACAATCGTCCGAACATCCAGCGGGTTATGTCATGTACGTCCAGTTCAGGTACGCAAGGCGACGCTGCACGTGCTCACCATGACCACATGTGGTTCCAGAAACTCGGTAGAAACCCGAAAGTCTAACAGGAACAACGAACACGACGGTTCCACAGATTACAGCTCGTCCGAGCCCTGCCACATTACGTCTTGGGAAAGTCTCTCTCCTTCAAGCTTTCAACTGTATCCGGAGAACGGGGAGTCGAGCCGGGTCTATAGGCCCGCCTTAATCCCGCTTTGACGCACATAGTAAGAGAATCAGGCGGAACCTGGTTTCGATGGGCGCTTAACTCGTAACTTAGGGTAACCAAGCCGCTCTCACGTACCCGGCGAAAAGTCCTGACTCGGGGGGATTATGCGAGAAAGCATCCATGTTCCTCGATGAATTGAGGAAGAAGCCTCTGAGGTTATCGCCGCGTAGCTGTCGGCCCTGCATGTCCCTGCCGTCTGTTGGATCTTTCTAGACTCCGGCTCTCTCCCCGAGTTTTGGGGAAATCCTATTCCAGGATGCTCACTTTCGGCTCGTTCGGGGATCACGACTCAGGCCTTATCATGTTAACTTGGCATTACACCTGTCATGTTTCATAGCCGTGACGGTGACGACAGACTCTCATCGTCGGCATTCTCCGTATTCGTCTTGCTGTAAGGAGGATAACTAACACTGGTAGGAACCGGCACAAAGACTGGTCGCCAGTGAGAAAACAACCAGCCGCTCAATCGAGAGCCCACCAACAACCCGAAGGGCATGATGATTCGCGACTTAGCTTTCCACGTGGACCCAGCCAACCTGCCGGACCTCCCGATGCTTCTCTGGAGCACTGGCACGGTCATCCTCGGCGTTCTCGTCTTACGCACCATCTACTACCTGACCCTCCATCCCCTGGCGGGATACCCAGGTCCGCTGCTCGCACGCATCACCACCGTCACGTCGCTGTGGCACCGCGCCGACGGTTCCAACCACAGCTGGCTGCTGCTCCTCCACAAAAGGTACGGCCACGTCGTCCGCATCGGCCCAAACGAGCTTAGCTACACCCATCCCGATGCCTGGCATGACATCTACGCCAAGGCTGGCGGCGGTGGCGACATCCCCAAAGACTTTGTCGGACTCGGTCCGGACATGGCGGCGCCCGAGAAGGGTATCGTACGCGCCGACGACGCGGACCACCAGCGGCAACGGCGTCTCTTCTCACATGCCTTTTCCGACCGTGCTGTGCTCAAGCAGGAGGCTCTCATACAGGGCCACGTCCGCAACTTGATGGGCAAGCTGGCGGACAAGGATGCGGAGCCTGCTTCTTCTTCTTCTTCTTCTTCTTCTTCTTCTTCGGTGGTCAAGGGCCGTGTCGACCTCGTGACCTGGCTCGGCTACCTGGCCTTTGACATCATGGGCGACCTCATGTATGGCGAGCCGCTCGGTATGCTCGAGAGCGACCAGTCGGCGCGTCAGTGGGTGCGCGACACCTACTCGACCATCAAGACGGTCACGCTCGGCATGGGCATGATGGGATGGCATCCGCCGTTGGGGCCGCTGCTCCTCAAGTACATCTGGGGCGGCAGTGGTAAGCGCCGAGCCCGGCACAACCGCTTCTCGATGGACCGCGTCGACAAGCGGCTGGATCGAGGTGACGACTCGGGCACCGACATCTGGTCGATGATCATGCAGAACAGCGGCGGCGAGAAGAAGCCCGGCATCACGCGGGCCGAAATGTACTCCAACGCCGCGACGTTCATGATCGGCGGCACCGAGACCACCACGGCCGCCACGTCGGCCCTGAGCTACCTGCTGCTCACACACCCGGCCAAGATGGCCACGCTGCGTGCGGAGCTTGACGCTGCCATCAAGAACCCGCAGGAAGACCTGACCTTCACCGGCCTGCGCAAGCTGCCGTATCTCAACGCGTGCATCGAGGAGGCCATGCGAGTGTACCCGCCCGCGCCGACGCCCATGCCGCGCATGGTTCCTCGCGGGGGCCGTGTCATTTGCGGCCGTCACGTATCAGCCGGAACGCGCGTCGACATTCCGCTGTACGCGATTGCGCATCATCCGGACAACTTCCTCGATCCCGACGAGTTCGTGCCGGAGCGGTGGCTGGACGACAATGAACGGCCCGCCAAGTATGCCGCAGATCGAAGAGAGTGTGTCAAGGTGTTTTCGGCTGGGCCGAGAGACTGTATTGGCAAGAAGTGAGTTTATCTTTTGTTTCTACTACGTTCGAGCGCCTTCTCCCTCTGTGCCTTGAGTGAGCGATGAAAACGATTATTGACCAGTATTCACGCAGCCTTGCATACCCCGAGATGAGGCTCATCGTGGCCAGTCTATTGCATAACTTCGACCTCGAACTAGCTGACCCCGGCTTTAACTGGCTGAATCAGAACAGCTACGGGATCTGGGACAAGCACCCGCTTTGGGTGAAGTTGGTACCCCGTCAGGTTGAGCAGGCCCTGTAGAACCGGTGGTTTTGCTTGAGTAGGACCACAACTATGCGGAACAGCTGTATTAATGCACCTCTTTATTTTTACGTGTGAAAGTAAAACTTTTTGACATTGAAGTTATCAAGTAAGGCTTTTTTGTGCGCAGCATCTCGTGCCAATTCCCCGCCAACTCAGGAGCAGCAAATCGTGAAGAGCCTCCGTGATTGCAGTACCAAGTGCCGCATACATTTACCCTGGCCTACGGGTGCTAGAGACGCACTCTTGTTTCCGCCGAGAACGCTCAATCCGTGACTCTCAGTCAGCGTTCTTGTTTTTGACTAGGATTCACCGAGTAGCATAAATAGGGGAAAATAGATGTTGAAATAAGGTAAATCGGCACTTCTTACTAGTGTAGGTCTAGCGCACAAGCGCGCGTAAAAAGCCCATGCTGTCATTTTAGCCCATCTGGCTGAATCCCCAGAGTGTGGCCTATGGGAAACTCTAACACATGGCCTGCATGTCATCCAAGCTTCCCAAGAGAGTATGCGGCAGGCCGGGTACGTCATCGTGAGTCAGAATCCGGAATCCCATGTGCGGGAAGCAGGGCTTCTTGGCTTTCGGACTCCGGGCACACGCCAGGTCAGCGAGAGTTTCCTGCAGAGTTCGTTGTGCCTCGATACAAGCTTACAGGGATGCCGGTGCAGTCTCCGGACAGCCGAGCCGGGAACCTTGTCCCGAGTGCTCGCTTCCGCTGCCTTCGACTGTCTACACGTCATGTCAACCTACAGACACCCCATCGAAACTTCAGCCAACTCGTCTTATTACCGCTTCGGGGCTCAGGGTTGGTTTCATCTCAACCCTCACGCTGGGCAGTAAAGAGAGGACCTTGATGCGGACTCCAGTTCGCTGCCGTGCGAGTCCGTCTGGACGTCTGTCGAGATAGGCTCCGACACCCTGTTGGAGATATTAAAGGTTGAGAGGTAGTAGGCGTCTACACAACTTGAGCACGTGTCTTGAGCACTTGTCTTGAGCGCTAGCAGGGCGCGGTAGTTGTGACTGCATTTCGAATCTATTCCGTGCCATCTAATACACCGAGGATCGACGTTACGTCTCCCCCTGAAGCCTCTTATTGTGTTCGTTTTCAGTTCAACCGTCTCGGAAGGCCGTAATCGAGCCAAGTGAACCGTTCTCAAGACTGGGACCAGTGGCTACACACATATTCCTGCAGCTTGGTCAACAACGCTGGCTTTCCAACCCGTCACTGACAACATGGCGGAGAACGGGCGGCTGGTGTCATCACCCTCGGCTCGGGCTCGCCATCGCTCCTCCCTCATCAGTTTTCCGGGCTTCGTCACCAGCGATGACCGGCCCAGATCCGTGCATATGTCCGCGGACGAGTACAAGGCCATCACCGACCTCGTTGTGCTCGCCAAATCCTTCCTCGAGAATCAACAACAGAGCGGCAACAGCTCAAACTCACCGACCCAAGACGGCTCTCCCGACGCCGCTCAGCCTCCAAAGCAAGATGGACCCCTCGACCCCTTTGGCGCCAACTTCGACGCCCGCGAGTGGGCCCAGTCTTTCTATCGCCTCCGCTCCGACAGCTGCGATGTGCGCAAGGCGGGTGTGGCATTTCGCAGGCTGACGGTCTCGGGATACGGGGCCGACACGGCTTACCAACAAACTGCGGGCAACGCGTGGTGGCTCAAGGCCGTGGCCGCCGTGCGTGGCGTGTTGCGCATGAAGCGTCGACAGGTGCGCATCCTTCATGACCTCGAAGGGGTGTTGAAAGACGGCGAGATGTTGTGTGTGCTGGGTCCGCCGGGCAGCGGGTGCTCGACCTTCCTGCGAACGATTGCGGGCGACACGCAGGGCACGCAGGTGGCGGGGGAGGCTCATCTCAACTACCGCGGCGTGAGTGCCGACGAGATGAAGCGCTACTTCAAGGGCGATGCCATTTACACCGCCGAAGAGGACGTTCACTTCCCGGCGCTCTCGGTCGCGGACACGCTCTTCTTTGCGGCGCGGGCGAGGACGCCCAAGACTCGGCCCGGGGGTCTCTCGGCGGACGAGTACGCACGGCGGGTGCGCGACGTGACTATGGCCATGTTGGGGATTCTGCACACGATGGAGACGCCCGTCGGCGGTACCGACGGCGACTCGGTACGCGGCGTATCGGGCGGCGAGCGCAAGCGCGTGAGCATCGCCGAGGCGGCTCTGAGCTTCGCGCCGATCCAGTGTTGGGACAACAGCACGCGTGGGCTTGACAGCGCCGCAACGATCGACCTTTGCAAGACCCTGCGCATTCAGAGCGATATCATGGGCATGGCGAGCGCGGTGGCCATCTACCAGAGCCCGCAAGAGGCCTACGAGCTGTTCGACAAGGTCCTGCTTCTCTACGAGGGCCGGCAGATCTACTACGGCAAGACGACGGAAGCCAAAGCCTACTTTCAGCGGCTGGGCTTCAACTGCCCAAGAAACCAGACGACGCCGGATTTCTTGACGTCCATGACCAGTCCAGCCGAGCGTGAGGGCATCATCAAGCCCGGCCGTGAAGCAAGAGTCCCGCATACCCCCGATGAGTTTGCCGAGGCGTGGCGGACGAGCCGCCAACGCCGCCGGGCCAGCGAGGAAGTGGACGCCTACGATTCATCCTTTTCCCTGAGCGGCTCGCGCACCCACTACGCCGACTTCTTGGCAAGCAAGAAGAACGACCAGTCACTGTTGCAGCGATGGAAGTCACCCTACACCTTGTCGTACCCCAAGCAGGTCACGCTGTGTCTGTGGCGCGCTCTCGCGCTGCTCAAGGCTTCGCCGCAGATGACGGTGGCGATGCTCGTCATCAACCTGTTCCAGACTCTCATCGTCGCGAGCGTCTTCGTCAGGCTGCCCACCACGGCCGAGTCTATGAAGCCGCGCAGCACACTGTTGTTCACAGCCGCGCTGGTCAACGCCTTTGGCTGCGTCCTCGAGGTGGCGGCCTTGTACGCCAAGCGCGCCATCGTCGAGAAGCATGTACGATACGCCCTGTATCATGCCTCGGCCGAGGCCGTTGCGGACTTGGTCATGAGCTTGCCGTACAAGGTGCTCAACGCCATCACGGTCAACACCATCTTCTACTGGATGTGCAACTTGCGCACGGAAGCCGGGGCCTTTGCGTTTTTCGTGCTGGTTCAGTTCGCCATGACGCTCGCCGTGAGCTTGCTTTTCCGGCTCGTTGCTTCCGTCACAAAGAGCCATACGACAGCCATGGCCCCGTCAACCATAGTCCTGCTCACCCTATCGCTCTACACGGGCTTCGCGGTCCCGCCCATGTACTACAAGACGTACACCGAGTGGATTTCGAAGGCCAGTCCCGTGGCGTATGGGTTCGAGGCTCTCATGATCAATGAGTTTGGCGACGGACGTAGGTTTCCTTGCAAGACCTTTATTCCATCAGGCCCGACGTACAGCAATGCGGGAATGATGGCGGACACGCGCGTTTGTGCCGCGCAGGGGGCGGCCCCGGGCGCCACCTTTGTCGATGGGAGCGCCTACATAGCCGGTGCGTTTGGGTACTCGGACGCTCATCGATGGCGCAACGTCGGTCTCATTTTCGTGTTTGCGGCGGGCTACTTCTTGCTGCACCTCATTGCTACGGAGTTAGTGAGCAGCGCAAAGAGCAAAGGAGAGATGCTTGTATTCCCCAGGGGAAAAATACCAATGAGGCGGCCAAGAGACGCGGAGGACCACATCACCAAAGGAAGGACAGAGGCGCCCAACACGAGCAGGAGTATTCCCATGACTTCTCTTCCCGCCACGCCTGTTGCTCCCGTCTTCCCGAAAAGGGTTCGTCGGGATAGTAAGGTGGCGGTCATGGATTCGTACCCTGACGAGGGCTCTCCGACGACATTGAGAAGCTCAAGGGTTCACTACTATACGAACTCCTTCAGCACAAACCCAAATTCTCCTACCAAACCCTATAAATGGCCGTTGCCGGAGAGGGACAGGTTCGAGGACCGTGGGAACGGCGATGACGATGGTGGCGAGCTGGGCATCGACCGGCAGACGGCCGTCTTCCACTGGAACAACGTCTGTTATGAAGTCAAGGTGAAGAAGAATGAGACGAAGCGCATCTTGGATAACGTGGATGGGTGGTGTGAGCCGGGAACGCTCACTGCGCTCATGGGCGTCTCGGGCGCCGGCAAGACCACCCTTCTTGACGCCCTCGCCTCCCGCCTGTCCGTCGGCGTCGTGACGGGTGAGATGCTCGTCGACGGGGCCCCGCGCGACGCGTCCTTCCAGCAAAAGACGGGCTATGTCAAGCAACAAGACCAGCACCTAGTTACGTCGACGGTGCGTGAGGCCCTCACTTTTAGCGCCATTCTGCGCCAGCCAGCCCGGTATTCCCATAAGCAGAAGATCGCGTACGTCGACAAGGTTATCGAGATTCTGGGCATGGGAGAGTATGCCGATGCCGTGGTCGGCGTGCCAGGAGAGGGCCTGAATGTCGAACAGCGTAAAAAGCTGACCATTGGCGTCGAGCTGGCCGCCCGTCCTGCACTTCTTCTGTTTTTGGATGAGCCCACCTCGGGCTTGGATTCCCAGACAAGCATGTCGATTTGCACTTTGCTCGAGACGTTGAGGCAAAACGGTCAAGCGATTCTGTGCACGATTCATCAGCCATCGGCAGTTGTGAGTTCTTCCTGTCCTACCTGGTTTAGCCTTCTCGTCATCATCACCCGTGCCCTGCTGACATGACACACAACAGCTCTTTGAACGGTTTGACAGGCTCCTTCTTCTTGCTCGAGGTGGACGTACCGTCTACTTTGGCCAGATTGGACGCGGCGCCAACGTCCTGATGGATTATTTTGTCCGCAACGGCGGGCCAAAGCCCAAAAAGGGACAGAACCCAGCTGAGTACATCCTCGAACAGACCCATGCCAGCGGTAAAAACGGCGTGGACTGGCCCGAGATATGGCGGAAGAGCAAAGAGTTCGGAGAGGTCAAGGCCTACCTGGCCCGACTGAAGGAGAATGGCGGGAACGGACGGCGCTCAAAACACCATGAGCTAGCTAAACAGCTGCAAGAGGACGATCCCCCTTTTGCCGCTCCTTTGGCTGTCCAGTTCTCCGAAGTGACAAAACGCTTGGCCCTGCACTACTGGCGCTCCCCGACTTACATCTACTCCAAGCTGCTGTTGACGTTCGGCGCGGCTCTCTTCATCGGCCTCTCGCTTCTGAACCTGCCAAACACGCAGGCGGGCATCACGATCCAGACCATTGCCATCTTCATGTTCCTCACAACGCATCTGAACCTGATGCAGCAGATCCTGCCCATCTTCGTGGCACAGCGCACGCTCTACGAGGGCCGCGAGCAGCAGTCACGCACGTACTCGTGGCCCGCGTTTCTGGGAGGTCAAATGGTTGTCGAGATGGTCTGCAACGGACTCATGGCTCCGCCGGCGTTCCTGGCGTGGTACTATCTCGTTGGACTGAATCGCAACGCCGCAGAGACACACGACACCGCCGCGCGCGGCGGGCTGGCTTTCCTGTTCATGCTCGGTTTCTTCCTGCAGGCCAGCACGTTTTCGCACATGCTGGGAGCATTTTGCGACCAGGCCGACCAGGCCGCCGGAATCGGCAATCTTCTATTCGTCATGATGTTCATCTTCAACGGCATCCTGGCGACGCCGCCCAAGTTCTGGGTATGGGTGTATCGCGTCAACCCGTTCACCTACCTCGTCGAGGGGCTGTTGGGAACAGGCCTCGCAAACGCGCACATCAAATGCGCCAAGAATGAGTTTCTACAGATAAACCCGCCGGCCGGGCAGACGTGCGGCCAGTACCTGCAGGCCTACATCGCCGGGGCGGGCGGTTATCTCGCTGATCCGGCCGCAAGGGCAAACTGCTCCCTCTGCACGACGAGCAACACAAACCAAGTCCTGGCAGGGGCCAACGTCGAGTTCCGCCATCGGTGGCGCGACCTGGGCATCCTATTTGCGTTCGTGTTCTTCAACGCCGTGGCTGCATTTGCCTTGTACTTCACCCGAGTGCCTAAGCCCAAGAAAGATAAAGGTGGCAAATCACCACCACCGGAAGATTGGAACCGATTTGCGACTGAGGGAGGTCAGGAGTGTGTTGACGAGGGTTCGCTGAAACAGGGCTGGGAATCTGATAAATGGGCGGGCAAGTCCTTCCAGCCCACGCGGGCCAGTGTGTTGGAATCGCTTCGATCATCCGTCAACAGAGGCAGTCATGCAGTTGGGGGTGGTGCCAGGAGATACTGGGACGAGGACGTGGAGAACAACAATAACGATAGGCACACGCTAGTCGAGAGAGATGAGGAGGAGGGAAGAGCGTCGGGGGAATTCAGTGCAGGTGAAGAGAGGGATCGCGACGGTTCTACAGATTTCATCATGCGAAGGCCACGCGCAACTCCTCAACATTGGATTTAGTGGTTCAAAAGTAATGTACTTAATGGGAATCTAACTTCAAGAAGTATGCTGAGCGGTTAGCTTGAAGTCGTCATCGTAGTCAGTTTTGAATAACCATAATCTATTGTTCGTTGTGACTGATACAGCAGCCCCTTGTCTACCAGGTGCTCTTAGGCTTACTGTGATCCTGAGGTTTTTGAGTGAAATAATTGTGTCGACAAGTAGGTAAGTGTTAATGGGATGGGGAAACAAAGGTGGAAACGAAAAGAGAGTATGGAATCATGTCGTATGAATTTCCACCTCTCATGGCATGTACATATTTCCCTTCAACCGACACCCTATCACAGGCCCCGAGCCACGGTAATTCCGCTCCTTGACAATCTTCACGCCAGCAGTCCCAGCAATATTGGCCAAGTGTCACGTCAAGTGCTCTGACGACCGTTTGGACTGACAGTCAGGGTGAAGCCGGAGATGATATCAGGGCCTGGACCTCGCCATAGCTATCCAGCAACGGGACGGGTGCCTCGGGCAGCGGGACATCGCCGCACGTCGGATGCATCATGTACTCGTCAGTGAGCAGCCAACTTCCGGGTTCCATGGCGTGCTTGATCATGCCGGGATAGTCCTGGATGACGCCGACGAAGTCGTCATGGCGTTCCGAAAGGATGGTTCCGAAGGAGCTGCCAAGCCCGCCGCCGATGTCGAAAACGAAGGCACCGTTCCGGATGGAGTGTTCCCAGGGGTACCCTGGAACGTTAGTCAGTCAGTGCAAGTACTCGCTCCGCGAGGCGAGTCAGAAGTCGAAGCAGTGACGCCACTTGGGATGAGTGTTCAGGCACTCGAACTGACTCGTGTCTTTCCCGACTTTCTGGGTAAAGTTGGTGCGTAGCTGGCATAGGGGGACCTGGTCCTTGAGAATGATCGGCAACATGCCGGCCGCCTCGGGGGATGTAGCGGAGGCGATGATTCGCTCGCTGGCCTACTCCTTCTTGGCATTTTTTTAGGAACTCAACATTTGCAAGGTTTGTCGTGATCCCGCTGCGGGCCATGGATTCAAAAGACGGAGAGTAGGAGAGTTGGGTGATGAGATGGTTTCCCAATGTGATTAGTATGTCCGGGTGAGAAGTGAGGTGGCCATGTTCCCTTGTGATTCCGAAGGTTTGGCTCTCCTCTTTTTCTCGCAAGTAGGGGTTCTGGAGGCAGTGACGGCAGACTATTCATCGTTCTTTATGCTCTAAGTTTTAGTCGACATAAGGCTAATGTTCTCTGCAAGGAACATGATTGACGATCTCGGTCTGGGCTGGTGTGCTTGCCACCGGCTTCATCAGCCATAATTGAGATATGCAAGTCAAGGGTGTTTCATGCAGTAGATAAGCATTGCCACAGTAGAGTGATGGTAGTGTTCGCAACCGGGCGGCTCGGGCTCAAGTGATGTAATTGCAGGCGGCTTTGAGGTTGAGACGAGAATAAGTGATCGTAGAGTTCTTCTGTTGCCTTTTTGCCACCCACGTTCAGGTACATGGGGCGATGGTAGAGTTGTCGGAGTTTCGTGTTCGCGATCGCAGCATCTGCGGCAGATTGGATGACAACGGGTCCTCAGATTGCCCAGCTCCAGGTAGTGACGGATAATAAACATACTTTATTGGCAAATTCCCGCCCTCCATGACTTTCTTGGCCTCATGAAGGATTGTTGTCAATAAGATTAGGGCCCGCGAACCTTTTCAACTTGACATGCAACTTTGATTCTCCCACCGGTTCGCCGGACTGCCCCAACGAAGCCCTATGTTCCGCATAAAAGGTCTATTTTAGACTCTGCGCCCAGCCCTGCACATGCTATCTCATGGTCTCGGCAGACGCAAACGCCCCATTTCACTTGTATGACTTATGCGCGTACTCGCGATCCAGACTGGAGATAACTTAGCTCATGTTTCTCGGAAGTATCCGTTCTTTCTTTCTCTTTTTCATCGAGACTTTTGGCCGTGTCTACCTTGGCATCGATTTTCCTCCAAGCGAGCGATGGTTTTATTCATGACGACATGACGACGGTCTAAAAGGGGCAAGGCGTTGCGAACTTCGGCATCACAATACACAGGACACATCTGAGCGCAGTGAGTGAAATAGACTTTCAAAGATACCTCGGATTATTAGAAACCGAAAGCGAAGAAGCGACTGTCAAGCTGACATGAGAACGTGTACCGGTTGGACAGATAGTCGGGACGCCACAATGAACATCAAAAACCTCACCATGGAGAATCATCACTTAGAAACCAACCGCGATGGCAGTGGCGCCACGAAGAAAAATATCTACAATGAAGTGGACGCTCCTGTTTCTTCTTCCCAAGGAGGTCCTTCAGTCTCATCATGGCTCCCCACCCTTGACAACAACCTCTCCTCGCTCATGTGCTGGACGGGCTCCTACCCGGCTCACATCCAGGACTCCCATCTCGCCTTTTTGCGTGAGGCTGTGGTCCCCAGCCTCAAGCAGCCACCAAGCGCAGAAGACAGGTCGCACTACATTCTGACGCATAACCACTCGCCGTTCGAAGCAAGCGTCGCCTTTTCAGCTCGCGAAACGCCTAAAGTTCGTTTCACGACACAGCCGCTTGTAGACCTCAGCACTGCGAACGGTGATCTTCTGGGGCAGAAGGGACTGCGCAAGAAGCTGGATGATCTGGCATCGTCTTGCGGCGCAGACCGCACCTGGCTGAATGCGTTTGTCGATTCCGTCTTCCTTACTGCCGAGGAGGAGGCGTGGTTGGTCGAAAAAAAGGCGAGTAGTGATGCTGCTTCCGGCGCGCTGCCACGGCAGATCTGTTATACCGGGTTCGATCTCGAATCTGATGAGAACGAGAATGGGGAGGCGATTATTAGCATGAAGGCTTACATGTTTCCGCAACTCAAGGCTCTCGCAACAGGCCGGGAGCTGGTAAGCATTACCGAGTCTGTCGCGACACGACTTGCGGGGGCCGACAAGGAAATGTTGGCCGCATGGGAATTGCTCAAAACGTTTCTTGTCTCCTATGGCGAGGACAACATCAACATTTACTTCCTCGCTATCGACTGCCTGGCCCCCAACAAAAAGCCCCGCTTCAAGGTATACGCTCATACGCACGCCAATTCGCTCGCTTTAGCCCGTCATATCTTCACGCTCGGTGGCCGCCTTCCCCCTTCTTCTGCCGACTTTCTACCACAAGTCTGGCCCCTGCTCATGGACATGGAGGACGTTCCCCGGGATAGTATAGACAGCCTAGAAAAGCCGCTCAATAAGCCGGATAGTAAGTATTGCGGTCTTTGCTTCGCCTTTGAGATGGTGCTGGGCAAAGCGGTCCCGCAAGTCAAGATGTACGTGCCAACATGGCAGTACGCGCGCGACAGCGCCGGGGTCGTCGAGCGATACCAGCGCATACTCGAGACGCAGGGGATGATGACGGGGAATTCTGACTTTAGAGCTGCTGTCAAAGACGCCTTGTGAGTACTGCCCCTGCAGCGGGAACTCATTTTCGTCGCCATGTGCTCCCGAATTCTAACTTAAAACAGCGAAGATGAGAGGGACGCGGGTTTGCATACTATGGCATCGATATCCTCGTCTAGGAAGCATGTAGGGTTCAGCGCCTACTTTGGACCAAGGTTCTGGGAATGAGCTTCGAGACCTTTGATTTGCAACCTTGCATGAGTGTACTTAATAGTTGACATACTTGGAAAAAATGATCAATCTCCGAAGAATGGTTGCAATAACATCCGAGAAGTGAAAAACTATAGGATGTATTGCAGCGTCTGCGCCCTGTTCAAAGTGCAGGATCTTCCTCATTTACGTGAGGCCACGGGAGATGGCTCCGATCTCCGTCTCTCGAGCGCATACTCTAGCTTCCACGCGATTTCCCCTGATTCAAGAACCCTGTGACCGCATTATCCGCCTGATCTAGGCTGTCCACAAGGAGTAGGACGCGGTGGTCTGGTCTCACAATGATTCCTTTCCGCCTCTTGGCTTCTGGGACAACGTCATACCAACTTTCGGGCAGACCAAGGCTTGCAACATCGATGGCCCAGTCGCAGGATGCGAACGCGGGGTTGTCGTAGTGCAGCAGGGTAAATCGATCGTAGGGCACGAGGTCCAGCACAGACCGCCCGTCACTGATGATCCCGTGTGGCAGCCTTGCCCCGGGACACGCTCGTGGCACGTACAACGTTGGGTTGTCAAGAAGAGCCTGGGTGCTGGCTGGGTCGTCGTAGATGAATCCGACCTGGAGAGCCAGCGAATCAAAGTGCTTGCTCGCCTCCGCCGCTGCTCCCGCTGCCGCCGCCGAAACGGCCGGTCGTTGGAAGAATGCATCCATGGCGAGATCTGGCGCTTGTGCTTTCGCCTCTTGATACTGAACTGCGAGGCCAACTAGCGTGGTACTGACGGTGTAGAAAGCCGCCTCGCTGGCCTTGGAGTACTCGAGGTTTGCGAGGGCAACGGGTCTGCGCTCACGGGTAAAGCTGGTAAGAAGGTGTCGGGCGCCTTTCCCTTGGAGGATAGAGGCTAGCTTCCACACGAGGTTGTGTGCATCACCGATACCCGTGTTGAGGCCAAGACCGCCCTGAGGCGGCAGGCTGTGAGCGGCATCTCCCACAAGAAACACGCGGTGCTTCTCGTCGCTGTACGACGATGCGACGCGCGGGGCCGTCTCCCAAATGGTCCGAAGCACCTCTGCGTATTGCAGACCTGGGAGACAGGCCTCGATCGGTGGTGCTTTGCTCTGTCCAGCAGCTGATTTGGGGTCCATGACGGACGTGACGTGAACGAAGGAAGAGTCGAGATCGTGTGCGATGAACTCACTAGGGTGCTCGGGGTGGAAGCAAAAGTAGAGCATGGCCTCGCGACCGGGCGGGATCGCGGAGCGCAGGCTTCCTTTGCAGACAATCGACTGGTAGGCATGACCCGGTCCCAGGGATTCGAACTCTATGCCGGCCGTTTTGTCCCGCACAATCGAGTTGATGCCGTCGGCGCCAATGACGAAATCGGCCTGGATGCTGTGTTTCTTTGCGGCAGGGTCTGCTCCGGTCCTACTGCACGAGACAACGCAGCCGCACTCCTCTGTCTCGGTGATATCGACTGCATCGACCTGCCATCCCCTGCGAATGTGGGCAACGCCTGTCTCAGTCACTGCTTTCTCGAGCAGACGCTCTAGCTCTGGCTGCGGCCAGTTCACCAGAGGCTCGGCCGTCAGGCTGAGCATCCCCTCGTCCTGGCGCTCGTAAGGGATGCAGCCAACCTCGGTACCGGCTAGGCCATAAACAAGACGCACCGCTCCGGCATCTTTGGCCGCGGCAGCATGTTGCCGGATGTAGGCAACATCTAAGCCGGCCTGGCGGAAGATCTCGAGCGTCGCCGGGTTGAGGGTGTGGGCTTTGGGATGCTTCGCTATGGCTTCGCGCCTCTCCAAGACGATACACTCGATCTTCTGGCGAGCGAGGAGGTAGGCCGTGAACAAGCCGACAGGCCCTGCGCCTACAATGACGACACAGGTCTTTTCCATTTTCGGCGCAGGTGTAAATGACAAAGCACGTTGATTGATTGGCTTTGGAATCACAGGTGGTTGGCGGTATCCTAATCCCAGTTCTGTGGATAGTTTCGGTCACTATTAGGTGTTATTGAGTTATGTCCAGAAAGTAGAACTGGCTGCAAGACAAAGTGTGTGAGAGGAAATCAGAGGTTATAAGACATTTGCGCCAGGGAATTTCGGCAACAGGCATAAAGTTGGTCTGATCCCTCTTCGTCCGAAGTATGTCAGCGACGCACCCGAGATGGTGCCGTCAACATCCATCTCTCGAGACATTATAAGGGGTGACCTTCGTTGTCTTGTCCCACCCGGTCGTTCTCAGAATTTCTAACCTTCGCCTCTGATCATGATAATTCCCTCTAGTGTGGTGGCTATAGACCTACTGCAGCGCTGGGCGATGCGGAAACACAATCCAGACACCCTTCGAAAGCCTAAGTCGAGATCTTTGCGGGAGACTAGGAACTGCGTTGGAAGGCACCGAGGCAAAGGAGAAGCTTTGTTGCAGAAGAACAGACGGCCAATGTTAATAGAGTGTCATCCTCAGCCAGCGTCTGGCTTTCTTCAAACTTTCCAGCTCCACACCAAATAAAAATCGCCTCTTTGTTTGTCTTTTACAACATAAATGGCCTTCACATGCATAAGAGCATCCAGATTACGTAAGCTGGTATCCAGCCTCGAAGCTTTTACGGGAAACGAATTCCTGACGAAATGGACATATATCTGCGAGCGACCCATAGATACGGCCGCGGATCAGCAGAGTGAGCATTCGAATTCCGACATCCCCGACAGGAAGACAGTCAAAAGAATGTCATTTCCCGTCCAATTCATCTCTGTTGTAGTTGCCGCTCGAAGTTTGTTGCAGTCATTGTCATCATCGCCGCCGCCGCCGGCCACCCCAATCTGACACCAAACGACCACCACTACCACCATCTTTACTGTCCCCCTGATCCTCAAATCATCACCAATTTAGTAGTCAGAGCTTTCAAAACACTTCGAAGAGCAAAAGAATTTGCATCCTCGGGGAGTCGAACCCCGGTCCCCAGCTATCTTGGTCTTCTAGCAGAAGATGGAAGGCTGGGATGATAACCGCTACACTAAGAATGCGTGCTCGGAATCTGAGACTGCTTAACGAGTGATGCTGTGGGGTGCACAAAATGTTGCTTATGTAGGTAGCTGAGTCCTCTGCCTGACTCGGTTCACACATTGGGACCCATATTCACTCCGCAAACAACAAGGTGTCTTCAGTCAACTGCATGAATCACGAACTTAGCCACAGGAACCCGGCACATTTTGATCCTGTTGACATAGAAATATTCGTTCTTAGACTTCGAGCTTGTTAACTAGAACTTTTTAATTCCTGAGTACGCAGACCATCTTAGCTAGAGAAAAGTATTGCCGAATTACAGACTTTAGTCGAGGCTCCCTTAAGTGCCTGAGAAGCGGGGAATAGCTTGCCCTTATAGATTTAGCAGAAGCGGAGATCGCACTATTTTACAGAAGTCCGCAGCGACTAGTGGCTTAAAACACTTTATACTTACCCCTCTCGCATATAGTAATGTCCTATCTCGTTTATATATCTCTACGCTTTATTATATACTAGAGTTTAATCTAATCTTAACTTATAATTAATTAATTAGAGTTTATATAACTTTATAATGTTTCTTTTTATTTATTAATTAGCATTTAGAATAATCTTCTCTCTTTTAACTATGTAACTATAAATACCTTCTTATAATTATAAGAGGAACTCTCTACCTTTCTAGGGGCGGTTCTAATTATTATAAGTAATAAGTAAATAGCGCTTCGTTTTATTCCTCTTATAATACTAACCTCTTATTAATTCTAATCCCTAATATTATTAATTTAACTAAAATAAGTCTCTTTGCTTTTATATATTAGTTAATAATAGCTAATTATTATTTTCCTAGACTGATAAGCTTCCTATAGTATATAAAGCTCCTTAATTAAACCTACTAGATACTACCCTCCTTATACCTAGCTCGAATAATCTAAATAACATATTCCTTGCTTTTTTCCCTACGTTCTTAATAGGAAAGAAGAGCGAGATATAAGTATCTAAGCTACTAAAAAAGCATTAAAAGCATTACTAACTATTAATATCTAGCTATACCTATCGGCTATTATATACTATTATATAGAGGAGTACGGGTTTAAGTTATAATATATACTTAAGTAAAACTATACTCTAGCAGTTTAATACTATAGAAATACAATTTATCCTTTAAGAATAATACCTATTATATAATATAATAATCTAATTTATCCTTACCTAGTTTATATAAGACGTAATACGGTCCACGTAGTAGGCGAAAAATATAAGTGAAAATTCTATAATTTCAGAAGGTTTTCTCCTTAAAGGCGATAAGCCCTTTTAAGGGGGTTTACTATATTTAAGTACGTTTAATATATTAACTATGTTAAGCGCCTTAGGTAGGATAACTACGTTAAGCGCGTTTAGTATTGATTACCTATATAAGAAGAGAAAGGCATTAACTACGATATATAGTATAAAATCTAATTTATACCTTCTATTATTAGTAATATACTAAATAAGTATAGCTATGCTATTATATATATATAACCTTAAGTAACCTTAGTTCTACTCCTTCTATCTATATTATTTATATTCTAGGGGATATACGTATTTTAGACTAAGGGAGTATTAGGATTAGTATTAGTTAGCTTAAGGAGGTCAGGGTATTCCTCCTCCTTAGTAATAGCTAGGAGCTTATTAATACTAACGCTATAAGTAGTAGCTAGCTTAGCGTTATCTTAGTACTACTTAAGGAACTTATAATAGGAGTTATTATTAACCTTAGGGTATAACTCTATAACTCTATTATCCTTAATAACTATAATAGAAGTAGCGAGTATAGTGACTTAGTTATAGAGGCCCTAAAAGTTACTTGTATGCTTATATTAGAAATTAGTAGTATCCTTAGTCTTAGGATTACCAATATCTAGGAAGGCTTATAAATAGCTAGGGTTATTATTATTAAATATAGCCTAGCTAATATATCTATTATCCTTAGTATAGATACTAGGGAACTCGTAGTATAGTATTTACTTAATAATAAAGAATAAGGATACTATACTAAAGTTAGAGTTACTTATAATACGCTTTATAATAAAGGAGTTTAAGGCTCTAATATAGGTATAGGGGCTAAGAATAATAATACTATTCTAGATAAAAGTATATAAGGTAAGGCGCTTAGCGCGCTAGATAGTAATAATTTTAATTATATTAGAAAAGTAGATATACCAAAGGTAGATATTAATTACCTCTTAAGTAGTTAGGAACTTAATATAGGAATATATAAGGCGGCGAAGAGTAGAGATATAAGTATATAACTACTAGTTAGTAATAATAACTATCTTAATACTAGTAGTAGTATTAGTAGTCTTAATAGCGCTAGGTATATTAGAGGTGTTAAAGGGGTTAATATTAATATAGTTATCTAATCCTATAGCTAAAGTAGTATACTTATTAGATAATTTAGCTATAAGGTATTATTTAAGGCTAAGGAAGCCCGGGCTCTTATTAACTAGTCCCTTTAGGGTAGTTACTATAATAATTTTAAACTTATTAGTAATAGACTTAATAAACTAGCTAAGGTTAAGTATAATAACGCCTATGTTATTAGCATAACCCTCGGAGATTATAGTAGCTAGGGCAATATAAGTATCCTTCTATCTATTTAGTAGGATTAAAATTTATTTAATATAATTAGTATAAGCTTATATTCTATTAATAGGCTTAATAGTATTAGCTATATGAGGAGTACTAGCGCTGGTAACTTACTTCTAGGGAGTAGCTGTCTTAATACTATTATTCTTATTCTATATAATAGGAGTAGCTCTAGTACTAGCTATATTAATAATAGTTAATACTTTAGGTTTAGTATACTTAATAGTATTAATAGCTTAGTTAGGTTAACTAGGGTTAAGGGATTATTTAAGCTAAGTAGCTTTAATAGGTTCGTTAGCTTAAGCGCGCTTAGTATTTATAGATTCTTCCATATTATTAGACTCTTTACCTAAATTAATTTAATTAGCTCGCTTTTAACTTTAATATAATATTTATTAGATACATAGGAGTTCTATATATCTAGATCGATAGATTTCTATTCTCCCCTTAGGATTATAAGTAGGAATTAATATCTAAACTTATTATAGTTAGTAGGATATAATCGCGGAACGCAGTAGGTATTAGGATAGGATGGGATAGAGTTAGCTACGCAGCTATAAGGTTATAGCCTACAAAAGGCTAGGCCAGGGAAGGAAAGAGTAGCAGTAACATAGGGGTTAATTATATTATAGAAGATAAGTTAGCCCTTCTAGCTACTTATGCGCATAGAGCCCTTTTTAGGGCTCAGCTGACTAATATAGTCAAACTTTAGCGGAGGCCTAGCGCTAGTTTAGCGCTAGCTTAGCGCTATAATCCTAATTCCTTATAATTACCACCCTCTAGAGGGCTTGGTCTCTAAGTCTAATAATCTATAAAACTCCTGCTTATATAGGGATTTAAACCCTCTATAGCGTATATAATTAGTTATATCTAGGCCTTTAGGTCTTTTACCTAGTTACTATAGCTTCGCTAGAGGCCCCTAGGCGCTTAGCAGCTCTATTATTATCTTCTGCGCGGCTTTAGGTCTTATACCTATATGCTAGCAGGCTAGTTTATATCCGGGCCTTTAGGTCTTTCACCTAGTTACTATAGCTTCGCTAGAGGTCCCCTAGGCGCTCAGCGGGCTAGCTTCTTCTATATGGCCTCGGGTCTTGTACCTACGCGCTGTCAGCTTCCGCCTAGCTTCGGGTCTTTTACCTATATGCTAGCGGGCTTTGCCTAGTAATACCTAAGGGCTTAGCGGCAGCAGTCTATTTATCTTCTGATATATATAGCTTAACAACGCTATCCTCTATAATCTATATACCTCTCTTAGTAGGGATACCTATAATCTCGCTTATTAGTAGTATACTTAGCGTTAAGTATAATACCTATATAGCTTTAATACTTATGCAGGGGCTATCTAGGCCTGCTAAGGGCCTAGCAACCTACTAGTAGAAATAGTACTAATTAGTAGGGTAGCCCTTCTTATAGCACTCTTTATACTATAGATCAGCCTATTAGTTAGCCTCGTGATAGCCCGGCTTGCTATACTTTGGGTAGGTGCTACCTAGGGTATTAGGGCTGCTATAGTTAAAATAAGCCCTCTTTAGGGCTAGCTTATTAGTAGCTGCTCGCGCTAGTATCGCTAAGGGCTCTGCGAACCGCTCTAGGTATATATCCTATAGCCGCTCTATAGCAGTAGCTATAGCATATAACTACTATATATTAAACTTCTAGCGTTCGAGGCCCTGCTAAAGCTATGGTAAAATCTAGAAGTAAAAAGTAAAGGCTTAGGCCTAGGATTCTTCGAAGTCTGGGGTCCTAAGGGCTTAGTAGATTGCTAACTATTTAGTAAAGAACTAGAGAGTCTATTAGCTAGGTTCCCACTAAAGCTATTAAGAAGGCTATATAGCTAGCGCTCTTATAATCTAGGGTTAATATACTCCTAATAGATAAATATAGAGAAATCAGCCTATATTAGATTAATAAAGCTAGCGTAGTAATAGTATTACTATATTTATAGCCTAGTAGTTACCCTTATAAGTACTTATTAGATCTTCTATAGCTTAGAGGCTCTAGGCTAAAGGGTATTACTATCTTCTATTGCTATTAGCTAATTATAGATTTAAGCTAGTATACTATCTTTAGCAAGCGTTCTATAAGGGTATGCTAGAGGGCATTTATATTCGCAGGCCTAGGTCTTAGAGGTCTTAGAGACTAGTATAGGGCGTGTAGATAGGGCTTGAATAAGCGCGTTATTCTAGTTAGCTTAGCGCTGAATAGTTATAATAAGTTTAGCGATAAGGGCTATATCAGGGCCTGTGGTCATTACTATCCCTAACCCTAGAGGGGTCTTAGAAGTAAAATTTTCACTTAGCTTATTAGGTATAGAGGCGCTAGTAACGCCTTAGCAGCCCGATCTTATACTACTACTTATTCTAGAGCTAGCTACTTATTAGTTAGGTAGAACTTATCTAATTATGAGGTTATAGCTTATAAAAAGCTAGGCTAGGGAAGGAAAGAGTCGTAGTAATATAGGGGTTAATTATATTATAAAAGATAAGTTAGCCCTTCTAGCTACTTATGCATGCAGAGCCCTTTTTAGGGCTCAGCTGACTAATGCGGTTAAACTTCGGCGGAGTCCCGGCGCTGGTTCGGCGCCGGCTCGGCGCTGTAATCCTAATTCCTTACAGCAGCTTTCATAAAGCTCCCTTAGCGCACGGGCCTATTATAGGAGGATTATAGAGTAGAGCGTAGAGGAGAGGAGCGTAGCGGACTTAAGTATTGTTTATAGAATTATTATTATTAATACCTTAATAATCTTATAACTCGTTTTTTAATATTTTCTCAGCGAATTTATATCTAATTTAGATAATCTCTTTTAACTAGATCTATAAATTATTCTATCTATCTTTCAAGCCTATTTTTAATATTCTTACCTAGTTATAAGTAGAGCTATATTACTGATTATCTTTCCTAGGTTTTATTAGTTCTAGCCCTTTTTAATAATACCTAGAAGCGGATTTCTTTACTCTTTTTAATAGCTTTTATAAGCTTCTTAGAGAGTTAGGTACCTTTATTATATCTATATATCTCCGGTATTAATATATATATATATAAAAGTCCTTTAATATCTAGGTATAAGAGCTATAAAAGTAGCTAGGGTAGAGGATAGGTATCTTACTATTAGCTAATTATTCCTCTAAGCTACCTAGCTATCTAAAGAAGAGTTATATAGCTAGAATAAGGGATATTAAATTCTAAGCTTATAGGAACTAGAAACTAGGAAGGCTTATAGATAAGTACTAGATACCCTCTAGATAGCTATTAAGTAGCCTAGTCTAAGGATAGACTAGTTTAGAGGGGGGGGGGATTATATTATAAGCTAGGATAATATTATAAGGAAAAGGGCTTATTAAGCTATCCTAGGGAAGTCTATAGAAGTCTAGAGATATAGGGAGGGTATTAGGTAGCCCCCTAGATAAGTCCTCAAGGTCTTATGTACCCTTATATAGTAGGTTAGAGGGCTAGAGAAGAATATTTAACCTTGGTTATACCTACCTATACTAACTCTCTCACTCTGTACCGCACCCTTTTGTGACACTTTCAGCCAGGAAATCGAAGATTTCTCAAAGGTCTGCCTCCTTGCTATGTTCTGCCAAAACCCTAATGGCATTCAATTAGCGTTCTCTCAAGCTGGCAATGCCCCGTAGTGATGCAAAAAGCCCATGGGTACCAAAATGGGTAGTACCCAAAATCGCTCACGGGTACTCTACGGGTACCCAAATTACCCATAGGTCTAGCCCATATTAAAAGCCCATAGGTAACGCAGCCTATAGGTTAACCTGCCTATAAGTAGCCTACTTATATATAAGTAACTATAGGTAGTAGTTATAAATTAATCTTAAGGATCCTATTAAAAGTAAAATATATTTAGTATAAACTATTAATTTATAATAGTTAATATAAAATTTATAAACTATTTATATTAGTAGATAAATAGAATTAGGATAGCTAGAAAAAGATTACTATAAGTCCTTTAAATATAAAGCATATTCTAAGTTATATAGAAATAAGTAAAATCTTAAATTTAATTACTATGAGAACTAGAGGAGATATAGTAAGAATATTACTAGGTAGTCCTCCTTTGCTTCTAGCGTTAAGTCCTAGACCTAATATCTAAAGATATACTAGATAGTTACTAAGATATAGGAGGTATAGGGGAGTAGCTAAGGTAAGAGAGTTAACTTAAGAGCTATTATCTCTAAGTACTTAATAAGATATATAAGTATTTATTAATAGAACTATTACTATTATTATTATTATTAGAAATAGCTTAACTTAGCCTAAGAGTAGGTAATCGAGGTCTATCTCCTTTGAAAGTAATAGAGATATTTATTATTTTATTAATAACTATTAGATAGTTTCTAATCTATTCCTTCTCTAAGAGAGCAGAGTATTAAAAAGATTCTCTAATAATATAAAGCTATTCCCTAGTAG